>BMAO01031518.1:0-118864 GCA_019973975.1 Trichonephila clavata | reverse complement strand
ATTAGCTTACCTGTTATACAGACAGGCAAGGGTTTTGATGATACGAAGTAATTCGTAATAAGCCATTGCATTCAAAATAAATATAAATTGATAGTATCAGTTTTTAAAGAATCACACTTTAATTCCTGGTTAACACATTTAATTATGTTTCTTGGATAATATACGAAATGATATGCAGTTGACGAAACATTTTTCCTACTGCTCACAGACAAATACAACACGTGCACTACAGAAATTAAAAAGCACTATATCATTCAACTTAATGTAGGTCTGAATGTAATGTAAGTTTTTCATCTACTTCCCGAACTACCAAAATATGTGAATTTTCGTACATGTGATATACAAATGATTTAGATGCAAACAATCAACATAAGGTAAAAACAGTATTAGAGATTACTTTTGTTAGTACATAATCAGTGTATTTTTTAAGTCTTCTTTAGACTATATTTGGTTAATCTTCCCAAGCCCCTCCATACCATCTCAACACCCCCTAATTTTCTCTGGATCTTTTACTGCCCCCCTGAAAGCCTCAAACACCCACGTTGAGAACCTATGGTTTATATGTTTTTGATTCCAGGTGAAACTTTTTCTAAGTATCATGAACCTTCAATCCAAAATTACATACTAAGGCATAGAACGAAATTTTGCAAATGACTTGATGGAATTGATGGTTCCCGAATTTACGTTTATGCTAAGATTGTGTCTCAAAACCACAGAGAAATCGTTAGCTCTTACATTCTATAAAACCAGTGAGACTACTATTTTGTTTCTTTGAGCTCTATATCTTATAGAATATTTTATAAAAGAAATAAACATATTAAGTATTTGGTCATATTTCATTCTTCTACTTACCCGAAGTACATCGTACAATTATTGTCATTTGTCAAATACTAATTGTTTTGGATGTCAGATAAAAAAAAAAAAAAAAATTAACTACTAATCTTTAAGAAAATATTAAACCTTCCAAATTGACGGATCTCTAGCGCAATCCAAATTATTTTTTTTATTTATCTCAGTTGAACAATTTCATAAATCCATCGAATATCAAATAATAAAGAATCTGGACATGTTACATTAAAAAAAAATCCTTTCTGAATCAAAGCTAATCCTCTGTGTTCTATAATAAGATTCCAAATTGATGATATCAATCTTAAACCTACAGAAAAACAATAAATGTACTTCAACCTATTTATATCATAGGAATCCCCCATCAATTGTCTAGTGATTTTCGATATGATCTAGTGATTAAATGTTCTTTTATATCATGTTATATTATTTCCAAGGGATATAAACGAGCATAATATAAAGCAATTATATTCCTCGTATAGCCAACTTAATACTTTGAAACAATTTTTGGTCTAGTAGAAGTTGTGATGACTTTGTGTTATATTTTGCAGCCATTTTTAGTGATTCTACTATCGTTTATACCATCACCAAATGATAGTGGTGTAAAAGATAGCCATACAATACCATAAATGTAATTAAATATCTGTATTCACCTTCGAAATTAAATAAAAAGATGGTCTGTCTAAATATATATATATGAATAAAATAAGTAATTCAAACGAATACCCTGCTAAGACTGGCGAATAGCAAAATTTCCGAGAATCTGAGATATTAAGTAACTAAAATTTTAAAGGCTGAAAGAGTCGTTGGACTAAAATGGATAACTTTTAGAATTTCTAAAGCTCTCATTGATTTAGGATAGTGAAATAGGTTTAAGCATTGCTTTATGGATCCAAATTTCCCCATCAGCAGAAATCTTCGGCATATAAAACCCTATTGAAAATCAGGCCTAATCTATCCACACGTGGGATAAATACAAAATAATAAAAATAAAAGGAATGTATGTGTATATTGAAAGTACGTTTTTCACAAGAAAGATAATTACTAAAAGAAAGTTTCAGAAATAAATAACTAGAAAAACAAAAACAAAAAATGTAGATATATTTATGTTAATTAATAATTTTTATAATAATTGTATCTCCAATACTCGGAACTCGAGTTTAATGTTATCTTAATGAATAGATTAAATCTTGGTTATTTTTATAAAAAGCACCATTCAGGGGAAAAAAATACGCAATCTTTTTTCTGTTCAATTATTATTATTTCTATTTTCAATTGAAAAAATCGGTTAGAAAATTAAATAAAATATTTTTAGCTGATTTTTTTTTTTTGTGTATAATCTTCTAAATATAACAAAATTTGAAAGTTCTTTTTTCCCCTTTTCATTCACATTCCAACAGCAAATAACACCTTCAAATTGATTTATCTTAGAAAGAAAAAATAAATAGTTTATCTTCATTTAATTGCTAAAGATTTTTTACCTTTTTGCAAAATACTTCAATATTTTTTCTAACAATTGCTGTTAGTATATATGTTACAAAATTGGTATGCGTTTTTGATTAAAAGCAAAAAATATTTAAAAAAAAAAAATACTTGAACCTATAGTCTATGCTATTTTTTAAAGGAATTTTAAACAGTCTTTAAAAAAAATATATTGCGAGTACTAATTTGATTAGTTTACGCCCCAAACCAAATCTGTTTTACCTAGTTTGAATGGCTTGTAAGACAAATTTCATATGTGTACTACAATTACTGTAAGAAGAGTGTACTGTAAAAGAATTACTGTAAGAAGAGTGTACTGTAAAAGAATTACTGTAAGAAGAGTGTACTGTAAAAGAATTACTGTAAGAAGAGTGTACTGTAAAAAAAAAAAATTACTGTAAAAAATTACTGTAAGAAGAGTGTACTGTAAAAGAATTACTGTAAGAAGAGTGTACTGTAAAAGAATTACTGTAAGAAGAGTGTACTGTAAAAGAATTACTGTAAGAAAAAGTCATGTGTGTATCAACTACTGAGTAAAATTTTTTTTAAAAAATAAAATGGTTAGAGCTTTTTGTTGTCCTTAAAGGACAAAAAGTATTTTACGAAATGCATTTGCAAGATTTTAAAGCTAAAAAAAATATCAAAACTATAAAATAATTTTTTTTTTGTATAAATCGTACCATGTCCTATTAGGCAACTTTATTTTCCCAATCTTATGTTCGCCTCAAAAAGAAAACATAAAAACGATCGAATATCGTAAACGAGTTAACACTACCATAAGGGCAAATTATATTAAAATATGAAACTCACATCAACGGAAAACAAGGAAAACCTTAATACGATACCTAAATCGATTAAATCGTTCTTGAAGCCTTAGGAAAACAATCAGTACATTTTCTTTTGGTGGTTGAAATCGACCTCAACCCATGTGATTCAAACCTATCCGACTGAAGCAAGTCATGCGGATGCCATTGATTTAGCTCGCTGACGTAATACTTTTTTTGCTGCCCCTGTTTTAACAGAACCACCACTGTGGCAAAACGGAAAGCCACACTGGCGTAAAATGTAATTTTCGCCTGATTCTGACATTTCCCTGCTAAAAATAATCTATTTAACAGGAGAAATGTGGCACCCGAGCGAGATCAACCAAGCGAAAGGAAGATCTCTTCTTTTCAACTTTTAGTTTTGAAAAGGGTGGCGAGATGATAAGGGATCCTTCATTCTTTCCTCCCTTATGCTGAAGAAGTTTTGCTGTTTGGTGGGACCGTAAAAGAGGATAAAAATCTCGCTGCGTGAGATGTCAGCGGGAGACTGGCTGGAAGATTGGAAGAGTTGGTATATGTTAGCGCGATGGGAATTAAAATTGTGACACAAAGTTTTCAGTTAAATTTGAAGAGGAATACAGTTGTAAAAAGCGAAGTGAAAATCCATAATGAAAAATTTAAGTTGGATCTCCTATATGGCTGATGATACAATCTTTTCCTATTAAAGCATGTGACTTTTTAGTTGACAATAACCACTCTGGAGATGGTTCAGCGGGGTGTAAGACTACAATTAGAAAATATAAAGAAGTGTTGATATTGTTTGAGTTCGAGTAAAAGCCAGAGATGGAGTTATTACAAATGTTTGTACTACAGAAAATATTTACAATTGATTTACACTTAATTTTATGAAGTAATGCGTGTATAAATGTAAATCACACCTTTGAAAGAGCTGCTGATTGGTGTGAACCAAAAAATGTCTTAAAAGTACTAATAAATTAACAATAGACGGACCGTAACTAAACTGTTTATTATCCAAACTGTATTGGAATAAGAAGAATTCACAGTACAACCACATAAGCTCATCTCAGTAGAATAACTGAAGCTCTAACAAAGACTTGGCTCTGTGCCAAGAGAGAAGAGCGCGCCATCTGGCGGCCTTACACAGGAACCAAACCATACTTTGCGGACGTAACATGGACAAAGAAGTGGAAGTCTATCAGAAGTGCTTCCTGTTTACAGTCTGAATGCCCCGATGCGGGGGTGTAAAGTTTCAGCAGGAGTAGGAAGCGCGGGAAAATATTGCGCGCTCAGTTGCAGTTAAGTTGGTGATAGGTGCAGGAAACAGGAAGTTTTGAGGTTAGGGCGTGATAATCTCACGTAGGGGACGCAAGCATATCGCAGAGTCAAAAATAAAAGATTATTTTAAGAAATAAGCAAATTACTGAACAGATGCAAAACAAAATTCATTTTGACCTAACAAAAAACATTTACACTGATATAATGTACTAACAAATGTATCGGCACTGCACGATGTATTTGGTAATTAAGTTATCAACACTAAATTAAGAACAAGTTTAATAATTTATAGTGACTCCCATGGACTTGTCTTTGAAAGCAATTTTTTTTTAAAACGAAAGTTTAATTTTAGAAACTGACACTCTAAGTTCTCTGATTTGAATGTCCAGATGGTTGTACAGTTGTCCGCGAGAAGTCCAGATATGATGGATGTAAGATAGAGAGCACACAACAGATACCATACTATTTCTCTGATGTCATTTGTACGTTTTAGAAGTAGATGATCGAGGAAATAAATATTCAAATTAATAAAAAATTATTTTGCAATCTGTTCCAATTTAAAAATTAGAAAAAAATAATACTTATCCTATTACATAAGCTCGCGCGTGCACGCGTAACTTAAAATATTTATTACTTTAAAGTAATATATAGAAAGTTTAGAATTTATATTAATAATTTGAAAGGATTATACTTAAGTTCGTATTATAGCTTTAGTGTTTAAGTACATTATTATTCCAGTTTATACATTGTTATTGTACGGTGGGGAGGGGAGTGCAATGAAAATTATGATTGGAAATTGGGTAGGAAGTCTTGAATTTGAGAAAAACTGTGCTTTAAGTATAGTATTTAATTATAGTTTATTTAGCTTTGTAACCGTAGACACGACTTGGGATATTTACGGATCCATAAACATTCTAATCTAAGCAAAGAACAGATCCAACAACAAACTTTCCCGCGAACTGTATATCCCAGATTTAAAATGTACCACGGAATAGCAAACACATACATTTCATTTCTCACCTTCTTCCAGTCAAAATTTCAGCTAACACCTAAGTGGGGCATACGCCAGCGGATGAATAAGTCGAGATTTAAATATTTGCATAAGGATTTACTATTAATTTGTTCAATTACAATGTGCTAACCGTACAGAGTGTACGCATATTTTGTTCGTCTGTGAATCTAACAAGGAATTCAACGGCTCTTGATGCGTGTAAAAGCGGTATAGTGTCCTTTTAGGTTAAGTACTGACTAGCACCACTTTGCAAATCTCAGAAGGATCCTGGAGTCATTATTGTTTGTTTCAGCCAAGCACTTAATTGGCGGATGAGATCTGTGTTAATTTTCCGCTTCACATTTTGAGTAAAACTCCGCCGTCGAATTTTAGGCCGGGTTGTAATCTTATTTGTAGAAATCGTGCAATCTTCAGAATGGATTTAATTAAAGCGAGGAAAAGGCCAGGAACGCCTCCCGAATATACAAAATTCCCGTTTGGACTCCCAGGAAGAACACAAGCGAGTATAACTCATCCAGAATTCCAAATGTCTTACAATTCTTTGGAGATTTTGAAGAGAGAAAACTCGATGGAGACTTGAGGGATTAGAATAATTCTTAATTATCAAAACAAACAAGTTCCCGCTTAACTATACGAGGTTTTGCGTAATTAACTATACTACAAATCAAAACAGATCCGGAGAAACCATTGTAATGCATGCTTGCTTGTATTAGAAGCCTTTGTAAAACAAGGAAAAATTTAAAATAAATTAAACATATCTTTACGGAAATGGGAACGAATTTAATTGAAATCATAAGTTAAGGAAAACTTTTCAAATGTTTAGATGTTTTTGAACAGTTGCGTTTAATTATAAAAGTTTTTGAAATACGTTTGCTTATTGGTCCGCATTTTTCTGTAAAGTTTCGAATTAGTTATTGTAAGAAATTTAATTATGAGGAGTGAATAAATAACATATTGAGTAGCTCTGTAAATTCATTAGAAAAATAAAGAAAAGTTTTTACATTTTCTAACAATTTCCTTTTGTATAGTCTGATACAAAACTGAATAAATTTTACATTTTTTTCCCTAAAAATTTAAAATAAATAAACAAATAAAAACGTTGTATTTTCTTTTATAGTGGTAATTTTTCATATTGACAGGTATTTATATATTAAAAAATTACTAAACAACATCATTCAAATTTGATACTTCGGGATTTTTTTAAATATAATTTTCGACTAAATTATTCACTTTTTTCTTTAAAGTATTTTATGCAAAAAAAATAGCCGTTACCCGCATAATTCTCTGGCTATTTCATGATGTTATGTTTTTATAAAACATTTTTCAAAGTTATTGAAATCTAAATCTTAATATTAAACTTATGTGAAAAACAACTGTATTGAAAGTCATCTTTATATAGTCACAGCCTCTTAACTCTTAATACAAAAAAGACAGGGCTTTAATTTCTAAAAAGGAATGCTATTTTTATTGTATGCCCCCGTAATCCCTTTTTCCTCAGAACTGATTTCAGTAAAATTCATTCTCAGCAGATCTATACTAAAAAAAGAAACATGCATGCCAAATTTCAGATATAAAGGTTTAACAGTTCAAACATGATAATTTCTGTCTACAACTCTCTCGTGGGCCCACTTGGGAGTTGATTACCACAAAACTCGTTCTGTACAGATTTATACTCAAGAAAGGAAACTCGAATGCTTAATTTCTCGTCTATAGGTCTAAATCAGGGGTGGGCGCACTTTTCGAGGGTACGGGCTACTTCTAATGTTTTTCAGGTATTGTGGTCCACCCATTAACGTAGGTATGGCCATTCTGTATTAAAAATGTACGTTTTCTTTTCTTTTAACACTTTTTTCGGTATTGTAGCCCTCTATTAAAATATGACTGGATACTATTTTTACTACAAAAACTCAAGTAACACAAGATTGTCAAGTTCAACGCTTGGACTACTATGATCGACTACTAGACCTTGGAAGTATTCAATGCAGAGAGCATACGAGAATCAATGAATCTGATACCAACCTATGTACTTAATTTGTTCGCTACCGAGTGTGCGAGACATGACATCAACACAAAAACCCAATCTCGCGAAAGCGTGGGAAGAGCTGATCATCAAACGTTTATTCTCCCCTTCTGTCGGCGTATTTGGAATTTTCACCTTATAGTGGCAGTGAAGTTATTAAGGGTCATCGTTTGCTTCCAAAGAAGGTTCATGTGTTGTCTAAACATTTAAAGAATCATTTGCTTAAGGTAACCGACTACTTGTGGCAACTTTTTCTTTAAAAAAATGGAGATATGAGGATTTTTTTAATGTTTTTATATTTGCTTAGTAAATTTTAAGAAAAATATGCTAAAATTAAGAACAAAAAAAGAAATTATTATTACTAAAATGGGAACAAATGGGTAAACACTTACAAAAAAAAATAACATAAACGCGGCCCATTCTGTATCAAAAGTTTATGAACAAATTTTCAACTTTTCAATTCTGATGTGTTGTTATGTTATTCATTTTTGAAATGACCTTCAGGCTAAGAGATATTTTAGTTTTTACAAAAACTAGAGCACTTTATCTTAGTTGATATATGAAATTGCTTTAAAAAAACAGTGATTATATTCACATAAGGGACGGTAAATTTTGTAATAAAACAGTGATTGGTAAATCAGAAGGTTAAAACATTTCTACTGTTATACAGAGCATACACAAAGAAACTCAGTTAATTATTTCCAAAACTTCTTGAGCCATCACTGTGAGCATTTTCAAAAAAACACATTTCGAGTAAAACGCGTTATAAAGTATTACTTTTGCTTAAAGTAATGGCATCTGCTTTTACAAAAGCACTTGTAGTCTTTGTTCTAGCCAACGGAAATGAATAAACTTGGTATTTTTATAAAGCTAATAAGATGATCTATAAAATTAAATCATTTAAATAATTTGTCAATTTTTGGCAAAATTCACAATTTTAGGGTAGTCAAGTAAACCTTAAGTACACAGTCTCATCGATTGTGGAAAGCCGATTCTAAATTCTAACTGGCATGAGTGTTCCATAAATGTGTTTCTTTTAGTAAACGTCTTAGCAAAGGCGGTCACCCCCCCCCCCCCAAATGTCTTTGTGGTCCACCGGTTGATCGCGATCGACTTAATGCCCATCCCGGGTCTAAATGATCAGTAACAGGATAATTTATCATTATATTGTATTTAGGTATACCTAACACATCCTATAAACACCTAAAGCTCCCAATGGAAGTCAATTGCTGCAAAATGTTTAAGTAAATCTCTACGCTAAAGGGAGGGGGGGGGGCGAAAATTCTAGTCTGTATGTCTAATAGTTCAAAGACTGAGATTTTTGTCCATAATGTTTTTGTAGCCCCATTTGGAAGTCGATATAAGTATGAATTTCGAAATAATAGCCTTTTCAACTCGTGAATGTCATAGTCTCTTGTATTTTGAAGATTTTGTTTTAAGAATCACTGAATGAAATTCATAAAAAAAAAATTGTCCTGTGAAATACCTTTAATAATATTTTTAAAAAAAAGTTTTTTCTTTCCCTGTAAATTTATAAAATGCTACTTCAAAAATCCTAAGTTTTGAAATCAGTTTACTTTTTGTCGCTTATCACAAAGAGTTTTCCCTAATGTGTATATTAAATACCCAAACGTAACTTCCTTTACTGGGCCTACCCCCTATACACTTCAATTTAAGATTCCCAAAATGGATGCCGAAATTTTTGTAATGTGAGCTCTATGCATACAATATAGTTGTATAAAAAAATAACTGCATTTACATATTTGACCTTTTTTTTTTTAAATATTCACTTCTTTAAAATTATTATACTTTAATACAAACGACTAATGTTTTATAAAAATAATTTTATAACGATTTTTAAATGATTGTTATTTATAACAAATCACTCTCAGTCAACTTTTGCTTCAAATACTTCTGATACCCTAAATTTGCATTATTTTAATTTCTGTCTAGAATATTATAATTATGTCTATGTAGTTAACTTTGCATCAGTTTTTGAAGTCACGCGTAAGGGCTTATCTTCTATTAATTATTTACCTCCAAATAAATAAATATTCCAGTAACAAAATACCTTTTTTCTTAGGTCCCTTTACCACTGATCGATTTTCACAAAATAATCCTCCACTATTTATCACAATTACCCCCCAAACAACTCCTTTTTCCAAGTAAAACACCTCCCTTACTTCCCTAAATCCACACTAGTATCGATCTCAAACATGATTTTCGTGACTCTTGCACCCCTCGATCCTTCCCTAAGCTCCTTCATGACGAGGTATTGGTGTCACTTTAAGGTGCCGCATGTTCTCCGTCAAGTGGGTAAACACAATCGACCACCCCTTGGTCCATCCCCAGTGATCGATGACGTCACCGTGACAAGCTGTCCAGCGTGGTCAGGCTCTGGGAAAAATGTCACTGGGCATTTTCTAAGATGGATGGTCTATCCTGTTCACTGCAGACCAGGTAATAATGGTAGCGATGTAAGATTTGGAAACTGGGGATTAGGATTATTATGTGCTTCAAGAGGAGAGGTTTAACTTAAGTTTCTGGGCTAGAATCTTTTCTCTGAGAATTTATTGCTACTGTTTGCTCAAGAGTTTAAAGAAAGTAACATTGATGGGTAATTATTATATAAAATGTTTAGAGAACAAATAAATAAAAAATCAGAAGCACATTGGACATTATAAGTATGCTGGTATCAATGCATTATTGAAAATTTTCAGTTTGACAGATCGAAGTGTTTATAGCAAATTTTATTTACACACATATGAAAAAACAAGTATTATAAAAAAAATTTTAAGCCAATTCCTACTAAGATCAACAAAAAAATTATTTTAATTACATTTTTATTAAATAGTTACAATAAATATAAATATGTATATACATATCACAAAATCACAGCATTAAGTGGCAATTAGTTTTTATAAAAAAATCCTTAAAGTATCCTTAAAAATCCTTAAAGTCATTGACATCCAAAACAACCGTGTATATAAAGTTTCGGTTCAACTGTTCAGCTTTGAAATGTGAGCCAAGTCGCTAAAAATGAAGCCAATGTGGCTGTCAATGTAATTTCAGTCAATTAACTTCAATTAATTATAATTAAATTATCGTATTGTTATTTAAAGCAATGGTGTATATAATTTTTTAGCTTAAATGAGCGCTTTAAAATGTGAGAAAAAAATATTTTCAAATTTTGACACGCCGCCAAAAATGATGCCAACGCGGTGTATTTGTAATTATTTGAATAATTAGTTTTAAGAAATTAATTTTTATTAATTATAATTAAATTACTGTATTGTCATCCAAAATAATTGTGTATATAAAAGTTCAGCTCAATTGAGTGCTTTAAAATGCATTTTATTTTGGATTGAAAATTTGAACAAGATAAATATAGAGAGTGAGCTAATTAGTAGGAATTGAATAATATTGAATGAATCCGAGCATACAAAAAGTATCAAGCGTTGCAACTTTTGTTCAATATGATTATTTAATACAGAGTAGAGGTCCAAAAACTTGACCTAATGGGAACCGAAGGGGTAGCCGAGTTTTGGGAAATGCAAGTTTATCCGGAATAATATTAAAAAAGAATGTCTCCTCAGAAAATATTGTACTGCTCTTGTATTTATTGTTTGCTTGTGAATACAACAGAAAATTAACTACCCAAATATCTTTAAACAAAGGAAACGTTTAAGGGAAGCATAGAGTATTTACTATATGAAAAGGAAAATTAGAGGATACCACGCCATAAATTGATTTATCTGAACAGATACACATAAGAAAAATACTTTATGAAGGCATAAATTTGTCTACGTAGAAAATTAAATAGGCGACATTGAAAAAAATTGGCTATTTTTTTTTTAGAAATGCGGAATGTCCTGATATATTTTACTTTACTACACTCTACATTTTGCTGCATTTTTTAAATTATGTTTTTTACTTTTTCTACTTCCAAGTGTATGGACGAGTTATCCGTACTTAAGGTTATCGAGTACCGAATTTTCGAAACTCTACTGTAAAGAAAGGAAAGAGTAAAATATAAACACTTATAACTGATTAAATATATACGCAAAATTAGAGATTAAGATTATAAAACTATATTTAATTGTAGCAATTGTGCAAATTCACTAATATATATATATTACATGGTTCACAATATTGGTTCATATTTAGTTCTGACTATTTGTGTGTGTGTAATTATTAATAGAGTTCACTCATATTCACTTGATAGAGCTGTAAAAAGAAATTAATATTTATATATTTGAACTAATAACGGTTATATAAGAGTCCTAAGCCATTTCAAGATATATCGTATAAGACTTCTTAAGTACCATCCATATTATGTATATATTCATGAATATACTACATAGAATAGAACTTTAAATGGTGATGTTAGAATTGTAGATAATGCAGTAAGGCTTTATGAGGGCTTTTCTGAAGAATTGGCAAGAGTTTGGAATTGATTACCTATTGGGAGATAATACAGTTCTGTTAATGCCTATCATCATATTAAAATGTCCCTTGTGCCACGAGCGGGCTATTACTTTGCCTCGAGGGCCGCATTGGGGCAGCGAAGGTTACTGGATACTTCTTTTTTTTCAAAGGATTACATTCATTAACTTTTCATCTCTTAAAAAGTAAAATTGTACCAAAAAATCAATAAATATAAATTAAATAAACTTGTGGCAGTTTCATTCAGTTTATTGTCGCGCTAATTTCATTTTATAATCTGTTTAATGATACGAATATATCCTATCGCAATTTCTACATTTTTTTTTGGAATCGAGATAGATTGCTTGTGGATGTTCTCATCCCAATTTACAAGTTAATGGCAGCCATTTTGCATCTATATTTACTCCTGATAATCTTCATTCATCAAGCCGGCTGAGTGGCGAGGTTAATTTGCCACTGGCCTTCTTCACCCAAGGTTGTGGGTTCGACTCCGGCCCAAATCGATGGATTTTCACGATGCAGAAAATCGACAGCGTCCAAGCGTTTGATTATATGGCATGTAAAATATTCCTAGAGTGTCCGTTTGGCTTGTGTGCTCTCGGCAAAATTAAATTCTAATACAGGTTCGAATTGTCAAGAGCTCAGTCCCTCTAGGGACAAATTGGAGTCAAAATTACCTGCGTCGATGGTATCCCTCTATATGGTGCCGCACTAAAGAGATACCATGCTTCCGGAAATGTACTATGTCTGTATTGGTAAAACACCACAATCCACAGCTCATTAGAAATTTTTAAAAATCTTCATTGAAGAAAAACCTTGCTTACCTTGGCGAGATTAAAAAAGAAATGAGCCTTACAGTAGTCGCATACGATGTGTAACATCTAACATGTATCTGTAAATTCGCAATAGAAATAAATCTGAAAAAATGAATCGAGTATGATTGAAATAATTTTCAGAATAATTATATCTTTAATGAAATTTTTTTAATTAACAAAAGTAATGCAATTTTTTATAAATAATATTCTTTCAATTTGGAAGAGCGTAAGATAATTATGATAATAAAATATGACAATACGTGAAAAATAGCGCAATAACAGTACACTTAGTTGTCGAAACATTTCGATTTGTGTTCTTTTCAAGCTCGAGTTCATCATTCAAAAAAGCTATGGTGCTTCTAGCAAACTGAAGTTAACTTTAAAATCACCACTCAAAATCATGGGAAGCGAGTGATAGATTTTTTAAAAGAGCAAAACCACCTTCGGTATATGGTAAAAGTAAAAATGCAGAATTTTAATTTTTGAACCTTTGATTCGGAGAAATGTATACGACCACCGAAATCACTGTTTGTCCATTTTCAAATAAGCATTCTGCCGCACATTTGTTCCAATATCTTGACTAACAATACCCAGTCCACTTGTTTGACGATAAGTAATATCCATATGCCGAGCCACAACAAGTGAGTTGTTCTGTTCACGATAGATCGCAACACCAGCTGCTCTGTGGCCTGATCGTTTAAATTGTACGCAGCATCGAATTCAGGTATCGAAACACGTTCGTCATTGTCTAACCACGACTCTGCCTAAAGGATTTAGCTTCTTCTCTGATCCTAAAGTGAGAAAACAAAACAAAGATCCACGGCTAGACGCAAAGGGTGGGGATGGGGCTGAGCCCTACCGAATAAAGGAAAAAAACAGAACTTCACTGAATAGCGCGCGCTTCCTGAACTTCCTGTTACGCATTTCCGTCCCTTTTCACGAAATCACTCCCACAAATCTCCAGCAATCGAGAGGAAAGATGTTACACATAAAAAAAAACTTCATACAGTAGTAAAGTGGCATTCTGCTGTTATTTCCAATGATATTTTAAATGGTGTAGTAAATTATTTTGAAAATTTAAGCATCATATCTGCATTTGAAATAATCTTAAGAGGTTATGATTATGCTAGTTAGCTGAAACTGAAAAATATGTAACACGTATTTTGATTACTAATATTAGTCAATTTATTTGAATTGCAATTATAACAATTAACTCCTTAATATAACAAGTAACATAAAACAATTTTTTACAATTTATTTTAGTTACTTTTACCAAATAATTACAATTGATATAAATATGTATATACATATGCCAGAATCACAATATTAAGTGACAATTAATTTTTATTAATTATCATTAAAGTATCGTATTGTCATCCAAAATAATCATGTAAATAAAATTTCAGTTCAACTTAACTTTTTAAAACGCTAGAAAAAAAATCATTTAAAGTTTTCACCCAAATCGCTAAAAATGAAGTCAACGTGACTGTACTGTAATTCGTTAAAAAATTAGTTCCAGTCAATTAATTTTAATTAATTATTATCAAAATATCGTATTGTCAGCTAAAGCAATCTCGTATAGGATTTTTCAGCTCAGATGAGCTCTTTAAAATATAAGGAAAAAAACCTTTTTATGTTTTGACACAAGTCGCCAAAATGGTCGGTAAGTCGCCAAAAATGATGCCAACGTGGCGGTATCTATAATTCTTTGAAAAATTAGTTTCAATCAATTAATTTTTATTAATTACAATTAAATTACAGAATTGTCGTCGAAATTATCGTGTATATAAAATTTCAGCTCAATTGAGTGCCTTAAAAATGTATTTTATTAAAGATTGAAAATTTGAACCAAAAATATAGCGGATTGTGAACTAATTGTAGGAATTTAAAAAAAGAAATTAAATAAGCGATGGCCAATATCTGGCCATGATGTAAATTCTTTTCCAACTGGGCGTTGACAGTAAGAGTAGGTGGACGTTCTTTTATGGGACTGCTCACCATACACAATTCAATTGCCTAGGTAAATGCACATCATTCAAAGATGGTCACATACTCTATTGGAGAGAGATCTAGGGATCATGTTGGCCATAGAAGTCACGTGATATGTAACCAGGCCTTATCCTGAAATGCCCTAGTTTCCTTGGAATGATGACAATATTCTGGGTAGTAGAATTAATTCCGTCTGTACACTGCCAAGTAGTAAGGATTTCCCGCGTAAGAAAAAAAAGGTGATCAGCTACAGAATGGAATGACCTCCCCTTTCCATTTTATAAATCTGGGATCGGATGTTGTGCAGTATCAAAGCCAATGAGGATTCTCTTAAGTTCGTCAAAAAGTTTTAAAACACAATTAATTGAATTCAACGAAAACTTCCTTTTTAACAAAACGAACGAACTTTAATTACGGATTATTGTCAAGTATTTATTTGGTTCAAAGCTGGATATAGCGCCAGACCCTTGGTTGAAAACTAGATATAGCGCCAGTTACTCGCTTCAATAGTTACGTCACTCCGAAAAACAATGTTAAAGCATGAAACAAAGAGAGATGGTTGCAATAATTCCCGTTGGTAATTTCCTCCCCTCCCACCTAGTACTTTTTTAAAAATAATTTTAGAAAATGATATTATTATTCAATATAAAATCAATTTCTAAAAAAAAAAGAATTCTGAAGGAGAATAGTTTGCATGTAAGTTCTATGTTTAATATAAGTGCTAATTGAATAAACCCGGATTCTGCTTTGGGATAACTTGGAAAAATAACTTATGACTACTTTATCTAAACTTTCAATTGCATTATCCAATCAAACGTTAATTACTACTTAAGCGAATAACCAATAAAAACTTCTCATAGTGAAATATAATGTGCGAGCTCTGTTACACAATTCAAACCATTTAAATATAGAGAGAAAAACTTTAAGTACAAAACAGAATAATCTTTCAATTCTTAATTAAAATAAAGTGTTCAATTTACTGCCCTGCTTGTTTTCTGAAAGAGGTTAATTGTTTGTTTTATTCGTGTAGTATTTAATTTGCGAGCTATTTCATAATTAATTTTTGTTAAGTCTTGCATGAGATAATGGTTACTTTAATGGGAGTGGTTCTTCAGTAATTAGACCTTGTTAAAAATGCATTTCTTTACAAAGATTAATCAGTCAACGGACAACTTTTACCAGCCATTTTGTATTCTTAAGGTAGCAGAGCTGAATTACGTGACAAAAGTTCTACATCTTTAGAGAACTAATCGATAAGTGAAAAAAAAATACAGTCCATTTTTTCAACGAATAGAAAGAAAATAAAACATAAATGTTCGAATTGTAGTTTTGAAATATAGAAGAATTATATTAAAATGAATGATTAATTAGAGTTAAAAATAATAAGGTGATATGGTTAAAATATGTTAGAATAATATTTAAAAACCATTATTTAATATTACTAATTAGATTAATAATATTAAAACCATGGTTTTTAATGTTATTAATTAGATTAATATTAAAACCATTATTTAATGTTATTAATTAGATTAATAATTTTTAAATAATAGAAAAGCAATAATTACGTAATTGTTCTTACAATAATTATCTTTGTCCTTTTATTGTAACACATATTTGATGTATACATTTTCTTTCATTAAATTAACTACGGGAAGGGGGGCGTAACCCTGTCTACCACACGGTGCACCAACCCCCGTTGTACATCTTACAACATTGTAAATAATTTATATCTGGATCTTTAATTCATTAATATTACTTTGACCTGGATTGGTTTTATGATAAAAATCGAAATATTCGCCTTTTCATTGGGAACTTTGCGAATTATTGGCGATACAACCAAGTAATAACAGTTTTTGGAGACCAAATTTGACGACTTGGCGACCATGTTGGCGACCATATGGATGAATCTGGATAAATCTGTAACATCTCAATCTATGATGTAAGCGGACTTTTCGAGAAAGCGCTGTGAAGTAGGATGGGGGCTAGAAAAATCGTACTTGGAGTTCCTCTTCAGTTAAATTTAACTTGTTAAGAGTCATTTTTGTAGTTGTTGTTGCTTATGCCACCTGACCGACAGTAACATCAGATCAAGGTTAACGAAATTCATCGCGGCTAAGGGTTAGAATTTTACACTTGTCGTTAGCCTTAGCTTTGAGCCCCATTAGGGTGAAAGCACGATTTTGCTTGGTACAACACGATAGATGGCGACACCATTCGGACCCACTGATTTAACGAGCACTATCTCCGTGTGCACTCGGTGGATATTTGGTGGCATCGGGCATCGAACCCAGGCCTTCCGGTCTGGAGACCGATGCTCTAACCACTAGGCTACCCATGGCCAGACTCATTTTTACTTATTTTAACTTATGTATAAATAAATTTATTACAACATCTTCAAATAAATAGTTGCATAAATATAGGGTTTTTTTCTACACATTTAGTTTAACTTCAATCAAAGTATGCATAGAAAACTCCTTTAATAATATTAATACAATAACAATTATTTAAAAATGCAAATTGTTCACTAAATTAAGGAGACATGTACTGATGTAAGAAAAAATTTTAACTTAAGAATTTGCAAAATATTTTTAGTAGCCTCCTATGTGTGTATACTATATAAAACGAATATGTGCTCAAAATTTCATAAAAAGCTAGCCTCTTAATTTTTTAAGGAAAAACTTAAAATTTGTGAAGTGATTTTAAAGTGCTACTCCTCCTACAAAAGTTTACGTACACGCATGAAATGTGATTTACAAGTACGTCAAACTATGCATAACAAAAGTTGGAATGAGTTCTGCGATAACATGAAAGGTATTTGTACAATACTTCTTTTTATGAATACTTATCGAAAGTTCCTTAAAAAATGTACACTTTCTGAGTTCAATTATTTTTAAAAAAAATAAGTTTTGCTTTGATTCAAAAATGCATACCAACTTTTGTTACATGTACTATTAGAAATAGGTAAGAAAATATTCAAAGCATTAGGCACAAAAGAAAAAAGCCTTAGCATTTTAAATGGACAAAATAGTTATTTTATCTTTCCGAGCTAAGCAAGTTTAAAGTTTTGATTTGCCATAGGGATGTGAATAAAAAAGAACGCAAAAGCTATCCTGATTCTATGTTTTTTAAGTTTAGAGCTTTCAAATTTTGTCATGTTATAGAAATGTATATAAAAATAATGTAAGCTAAAAAAGTTAAATTTGATTTTTTGACCAATTTTTGTCAATTGAATCTCTGCTCCTTCAAGAAAAAGTAGCATATTTTCAAAACATTCTCTTTTTAAGTAAAATCCGTTTCAGTAATAACATGTTTCCTATGTATAGCTAAAATATCTATAGAGCCTGAAAAAATTTGAAAAATTCCCATTATTTTCAGTTTCTATCAATTGAAATAATAGCCGGTATTTTTCCTGAAAGTTACTCTACTTTGATATCAGAAAATATGAATAAAAAAAATTCTTTTCTAAATAATATATTTCAAAATTTTTGCTTGTGTTTAGAACTAGCCTTATCTATCCGTAGACAAAATATCACTATTATAAATGAATTTTTCACAAAAAGGTAGTGGTTTTGAAAATATGTCATTTTTACGTCATTTTTTGCCAAAAAAATGTATTTAAATAATTTGTTTTTGTCATAATATGCATAAACAAAGTTTCTATGTATTTTCCAACTATAACGACTCTAAATATAAAAAAAATTACTTATTAATAATTATTCCTATCGCAAAATCATGGTTCAGAACGTAGTTAAATGCCTTAATCTCAGCACAAATAAAAAAATCTTTTATAAGTAATCTTTTATAATTATAATCTTTTTTTTAATTATGAAGTTTATAATTTATTTTAAAATAAAAACTAAAATTATATGAAAAATTTAAATATTTCACTTAATATTCTGTGCTACGCTAATAACTATATTTTAATATGCGCCTAACAATTTTATTACGTAAGTGAATACAATTTTAACAATAGATTCAGAAGCATTGTGTTCGAATTCATAGCAATTTCTCGTTAAGAGGAAAACAAAAGTCCTCTAACACAACTATTTCCAATGGCAATCTGAAATTAACAAAGAATCAGTCATTTCACAACACACAAAAGCAAATTACATGGAATTAAATCGTAATTTACAGTTAACGTAAATAATCTGCCATTTAATTCCCTGTCAATATAAATCATGAATTCGAACGTAATCCAAACCCATCCCATTTTCAACTCCAAATCGAAACCACTATTAAATTAACAAATACCATTTCCCTTGCAGCCAAACCAGTTTATCCACGCACACCACTGCAAACAAATTACAAAACTCAAAATCGAATTATTAGAACCATTTTAACCGAATTATCTCTTGACAGATGGAAAGTCTCAAGTCCAAACGTCCTGTTCCGGTTCCTTTGTTTTCATCTAATTTCCCTCTAGGAACTTACAATTTAGCAATTTGCAGCATCTCTAATTGTTTCGTATTCTTTCCATTTGCTTCAGAGAAAGGAAAGCATTGGGCTTCACTTGCTGGGAAAATTAGGTGACATTGAAGTTGGTCTATACTATCAATATCTATCGGTCTCTTGGGCCAGTTCCAGGCGCCAAGGACTCGCTGCGAACCCTAGGGGTCAAGAACGTTTCTTAATGCTTGCTGCCTTGGTGACTTTTTTCAGTCTTATTTTTTCGCATCCTTTTTGGTTTTGTTACAGAGTCGTCAAGGAGTCTTTTCGCCTGGAATGCCAAACAGGAAATGGACAATGAGTGAAAATGAATTGCGGGGCACCAATGGTAAATGATGGTAAAATGAGCGATTTTTTTCATCCGTTTGGATTTTGGAGTTCGGTAAACAAAACTGGAACGTCCTTTGACTCGTTTTGAGTGATTCACTCTTTTTCTCAATGCGCCATTTGATATTTTATTATTTTATTTTAGAAATAATATTTCTTACAGTGAGCCCTGGTTCATTTACTCAACAAAATGAATGATATTTTTTAGAACTAAATCCTTGATCTTGAGAATCTTTAAACCTATATCACATGCTGGAATGTATGTTTTTTTTTTTAGAATTTCAAAACCTATCCATGTGGAGAAAGATGTTTTTAAAAATATAGATGGATGAAAAATAAAATAATAAATTTATTTGTGTTAAGTACTGCTACAATTTAAATAAATTAGAGGTAGTTGAGCTTTATTTATGGTCTTTTTTTGTCAAAGTAAAACAACATTTTAGTACTTTTTAACATTTATTGCGATGAAAAGACACATATTAAATATTTTCAAGAGAAAACATCTAGTATATTTGACAGCTTTTTAGTATTATATTTTAAGAAATGAAAACCTATTGTCGAAATGAAAGTGCTCAATAAAGGGGAAGACGGAACACAGCTTGGATCTGGCAGTGGGAATTAAAAATGAGGAGGGGAAAGAGAAAGAGAGCCCTGGGCTATGAAATGGTATAATGCAGTGCTTCTCCAATATTCCAATTTTCGCGACCCAATATTCAATCATAATTTTCATAGCGACCCTCTCCATACAATAACGATGTATTGAATTCAATAGTACTACACTTAGACGCTAAAGCTACACAATGCGACTTTAATCTCTTAAGTGCCACAGACGTATATAAACGTCTCACTCAGCCAAAGCTTTAATTTTTAGAGGTATATATATTTCTTCCTGATGTACTCTATATTCTGTGCACTGCTATCAATAAAATTATTCCGAAAGGCCTTGGAATGCAATAAAAGGACCTTGAGAGATACAATATATATTTGCAAAGGATTTACTTATTTCAGAGGATTTTTTTTATTTATCCCCCCCATACATCACATATGCGCGTTTACACGGAAAGCGATGGCATTGGGAAGTGAATTGCATAACTTTCATTCGGTAGTTAAGGGATTAATTATAAACCGCATAATTTATCAAGATAAGTATTAATACAAGCCCATGTGATCATTGGTAATTATCAAACTTGTTCTTAACTTAGTATTATTAAATTAATTATAAAAAACAATGTACAGTACTGATACATTTATAAGTGTATTATATCAGTGTAAATGTGTGTTTTATTTTTTATTATACCAGAATGTGCTCTGTTTACTTTCAGTAAATTAATAGTTTTTTTAAATAATCATTTTGATTTTGAATTTTCAATGTGCTCGCACCCCTCTTGTAGATTTATTACGCCCCACAGTTAGAGAAACGCTGGTGTAATGTACATTGTACTAATGAGTACTCAATTAACAGTATTCATCTGTTTTTCTTACGTATATTGTACGCAAATAACTATTTTGAGTGTAAAATCTAACTAATATTCAGTATTTATGCATTTTTTTTCAAAAATTTTACCTTTTTATGACAAGATTAAATTTTAAATTTTTTTTAAAAATTATTTTCTTTTAATTTTTATATTATATAATATCTTTTCCGCAAAGGTAGGTTCTGATTAACAATATTTTTCCTCCTCTTATAACCGCAATTCACTCTATTATATACCCTGCCAGAAGGTTGGGCTTGGTGTTGGGAGCCTGACTCTGACATCAATGAGAACACTATGTCAAATTGAAACACTTGTCTTTGATGATAATTTAAAGGACTCTAATTAAATACTTAATTATTTTATTACTAAATAAAATATTACATTAAATCCCTGTGAAAGTCTATAACTCGCACCTATACTTTTAAGTTGCAATTTTTAATTTTTAGATATATTCACCGTATAGAGCGCACCCCCTTTGTTTACGAAGAAACCTGAAATATACGTGCTCTATGCTCTTATGTTTTTTAAAGTCATTTATTCAAGGATTTATTTTCCAAGCTTTAGAAAAAAAGTAGAGTACTTCTAGAAGTGCAACCCTCTAAGTTTATAAGGAATGTCACTTCTATTAAATAAACTGTATCTCGATCTATGTTGAATAATTTTTTTGTGTATGCTTGTCTTTTTTTATTTTTAAAGCCCTCGTTTTATTCCAGGTATATAACGCGCATCCGTATATTTCGATCCTAATTCTTGTGTTGAAAGGGCCTGATATGCGCTGGTTTTTACGGTATACATATATAGAACAAAAAACCAACTACGTATGCTACTCTACTGTGTTATAAAATACTTTATAATTCAAATGATAGATTTGAACATACGAGGGTTGAAAGGGCGTGATATAGGCTGGTTTTTACGGTATAAACATATACTGGACATAAAACAAACTACGTATTCTACTACTGTGTTATAAAAATACTTTATAACTTAAACGATAGATTTCAACATACGAAGGTTTATCAGAAAAAGAGGTTACAAGTCGAGAATAAAGAACTATTTATTATTAATAGACAGAAAATACAAAAGGGAATGAGTATATGTGCCTATCACATTTCAACATAATCACAAAGTCTATTTAGACATTTATCAGAACGCAGAACCAACTTGTTTAATCCGTCTCGGTAGAAATCAGGTCCCTGTCCATTGAGCCAGTTCTCGACGGATGTTTTCACAGAACTGTCTTGGAATATCGCAGCACATCAGAAACGATATGTTGCACGCTACCATTGCTCAAACCCGGCTTTGACGAGATTTCACACGAAGTTATCTGTCAATCATTTTGAACCATTTCTTCAATTCGTGCCGCGTTGATTTCTGTCGTTGAAGAACTTGGCCGGCAGCTCCCTGTCATTCTTCAATTTTCGACATCCTGTCTGCCTGATTGAAAAGAGTCATACAAGTTCACTACATGTTGTCTGCTCACTGCAGATGCGGACACATTCTTTGCCCATAAAAATTGAAAACGAGACCAATTTCCTAAGAATTTTGCCATTTCAATCGTCCTGGATGATCTAAGAGCTTTCACTACCTACCCGCAAACGAACGGTAAGACAAGTAGCACTATTTGTCTCCACCCTGGGGAAACAAAATTTCTCAACAATATCTAGTTTTCAAGTGCTGCGAATTGTAACCTTTTTTCCTGATCATCCTTGGCAGATATCACGTTGGAATATTCATTATTTACTCCAAGTATTGATATCTTTAGAATCCGATGGATTTAAAAAATGAATAAATCGACCATGTTGCAAAAATACTGTAACTGAAACTGATTGGACAGATTGAGACACACACACACATCAATCACTTAAACAACAAATAACATATCACCAGTTTGTGATAAATACAAAATAATGTATACTAGCTTGTGAAAATGATTCATCTTGGTAAGCGATTGGTTGATAAATAAAAAATTTATCTCATACAGCTAGTTGAATTCATCAAAGAGTTCTTTGGATTGACTCAATGTTTCCGTTGATGAGTTAAAGGAATATAACCTGTTGTGAATTATGGACCAGGTGGTCTGAGTCGGTGGAGTGTTGTTGACACTACCCTCAGACCCCACGTGGTCTATCTCGATAGAAACCATTGTAATGGATTCTGTCTCAACTTGGCTTCGACATAGCTAGATGTGCTGTTGTTTACTCGTAATTCTTGACTAGTATTTTTATCTCGAATATTAGAATTCTCTTTAGTTTCAGTCTAATTAATGTAATGGTTTAATTTGTTAAAGATTGTTAAGTTTATTGTTGAAAGTTATTGTTATCAATAAATCCAGGAAAAAAGACAATTCTAGGACTCCAGAATATTATTATTATTTTATAACACCACATATACGCACAACTATTTATTTACATAACCTGTAGAAACGCGCTACTTACGCTTTAAAACTTGAAATGAAACTTTACCCCCCTACTTACATTTATTAGTCTTCTACATTCTTCAAACAGCGGTTTATATATCATTTATCTTTTTCAAATTGTGAAATAATTAGTAAATGCGTTTTAGAAAATAATTAATTTATTAAAGTTGATTAAGTTTTTAAGATCCTTAGAAGCTTGATTATCAAATAAAGAATTATCTTTGGAATCCACTGGATTTCTTGTTATCTAAAACATCTTCTGGCTTAGAATTATTCAGAAAAAAGGGAGTACGACTAATTACATATTAAGTAACGTTTTATCTGTGTTAAACAAGTAAAACTTTTTAAATGTAATTTCTCAAGAAGTTTTTCAAGGAAATAAATATAACGTCATAAAAATTTCCCTTGTTTAAATCTTGGAAATCAATTTCTTTCGAAACTTTTTTTAATTTAAATGAAAAATTAATGCGTGTTAAAAGAAGGTTAATAGAACAAATTGATAATATTTGAATTTAAGTGATTTGATAGCGTGATGGTTAAATTACGTAAGTTGCGATAAAACTTGATAATAATGATTAATTATCTTGATAAATGTTTCAAAGTTATACTTGGCTGTACAGAGTCACGATTGAAAATTTAGCTAGCTTTATTTAATAGTATACTATCTATAGATTTCGTTACATTAAACTATTAGGCTTAGGAAGTAATTAATAAAATGTTGCTCAGATACAATGTTGTTAATTAAAATGATGGCATTCACCCTGTATTGTTTGATATTCGTTAATTTTCAGAAATGTTTAGCTGAATCAAGAGAAAGTTATGAAATGTACTTTAGAGGGAAATAAACATGAGATATTTTTTATTAAATATTTCAATATATAGAACAAATCGTCTTAAATATGTCCAATCTTAATTTAAAGTGACAACATTCGGAGGCGTAATTTTACAAACGTGTATAAATGAATATGTTTTTTTTTTGTTGTTATTTAATGTTAGTTCAATTAAAATACACATATGAAACTGTTTTAACCACTTCCCTTACATATTTGTTTGAAAAAAAGTTGGAAAAAATTATCACATTTTTTATTTTATTATTAAATGCAGAAACGAAACAAAACAAAATATGTAGGTTTTAAGTTGAATTTTTAATAGGTGTAAAGGAATTTAGTTTTAATATTAGTTTACTATCCCAAGTTATCTCGAGTAAACGGAAAAAAAGTTACAAATATTAGTCTTTGTATGGTAGGGTACAAATCTTAATAAGGGTACAATCGTCTTCAATAGGGCTCACTGGCGTGGCTAGCTCTGAGGGGGCACTGTATTAAATTTCCTTCGGGGCCCTTTTTAGATATGGAAGCCTGCTAGTTACACCTGTAGTTACACATGTTGGGGCCCCTGTAACTTGGGGGCCTTGTATTATTAATACGGCAGTAGCTATGCCCCTGATAAGGCTACATACAAAAGTATCACTTCTACAATTTTCAATGAGTCCACCTTTTCATAATCACTATCTGAAAACTCTTCGCTTTCGCTATTTTGCATCGTCACCATTATTTTACTTTTTTTCGACGCAATTATCATTATTTATACATTAATAATCCACAAGCTGGCGTGTACTATATAATAGAGAATACACGTGACCAGTCCCGCTAAAAGAACCGCGAAACCAACAATCATTGGCAAACTGCTAGTCATCGACTGCCAATTTTACGGGAGCACAGAGTACACTATCTCGTTGGATTTGATTTCTTTTCAGGAGAATCAATAACATCTGGAAAATGCCTTGAAGTTAACCTGAGTGGTGAAGGACTAATACTAGGTCTTCCAGATGTAGCAGAAAACTCGTCACGATGATTTTCTGACATTAGTTTTTCAATCAGTTCCATTCTAAATTGTTTAGGTGATCGCGTGATCACCCCTCCTACTACCCCTACACTATCAATTTTGTAATTGTAGTCAACTACACATTTAGGACTGGACTTTGTACCTCCCCATTTATTTGTCACACCCTGCATTTCAATTGTATGTATTGTGGAAATAAGACTAACTTCCTTCTTATTTTTCCATTTCGTTACAGTTTCTTTCCCTGTCTGATACTCAATAAATTCTCCTTTTTTCAAATTTCTTTGTCTTTCGATCTATTCAATCGGAATGCTCCACACATCAGTCTTCCTTTTGACGAAAGAATCAGCAAAGCCTGGCGATAACCATATAAGTTACAAAAATTATCCAAACTGCCAATCAAAGCTGAATATTTCCTTTCATTTCCTACTGGCCTCGTAAGACCGTGATAAAACTAATCGTACTGACAAATTCTGATTCATCCGAGTTTTCTCGGGATATTAATTAACTGCAATATATACGAACCCGAGATAATTCGGGATAATCAGGCAAGCGGTTAAGATCATTATTTCAATAAAAATAATTTAAATGCAAATTTTTGGCAACAAATGTAGAAAAGATGTTTTCAAAACATTCTTTAAAGCAAAATGCTTCTTTAATAATATTTTGTTTATATGTAACTATTGCTTCAGTGCATATCATGAAAACCAAGATTTTTAAAACATATAATAGAAAATGGGATTTATTAATATTTTTATACATCAAATTAGAGAAGTTTTAACAAACAACACGTTATTATTTTAATCGATACCAATTCTGATAATAGTATGAAGTTTTTTCAAAATTTCAAGTTCAACTTTTATAGAGAAGTCTTAGCTATATGTGGGTAATTATATAGTAGAAGGTTTTGAAAATATATAATTTTTTTTTTTTTGTTGCCAAAAGATTGCTTATTAACAAAAAAAATGAGAAAGTTGAAAATCTGATAGTATTTTTATGGCAACTAAATTGACATATTTGCTATTTCAATGGTAAAGAGTAAATTAGAATTTTTCATCCGTATCATTTAAAATATATAACATAGGCATTAAGACATTTCTTCTCAAGGAAAAAAAATCTTCCCGTCATGAATTAGTATTAAATTACATTTAAAATAACAGCTAAATAGTGAACTGAAGCGATTTTTAAAATTTTTTTTCTTCCTATTGATAATAAAATAATTTATGAAAGAAAAGAAATATACTAGCACACGATTTTTACTATTGAAAAAAAAATCAAGTGGAAGTTGAATAAATTTTGCTGAAAAATAATTTTTTTTCACAGACGATTATTTTAAAATAAATACTACAAACATGTCTCAACTATTTACCTCTAGAATGTTCTATTCCACATTGTAAATTTTCTCTTAAAACAACATGAGGTTTATTATTACAGGCATAATTTTTATAATCAATTGATTATTGCCAAAAACTTAAGAGAAAAAACTACACACAACGGAGTAATATTTAAAAAAGCAAATCATAAATATATCTCTTTACTCATGTCAAATTACTCTATCTTTCCCGACAATAATTCTTCTAACATAGACGTAACCCTGGTGAGCTCTTTTTTTACGGCTTATTACCCGCGGAAAATAACAATCTACACGTATTTGCCGGAGCTGTCTTATTAAAGGAATGCTTCTAGAAGAGATTTAGAGCTTAGAGCTTAGTTGAGCTATAGCAATAATGCTATCTAAGCAAGTTTAGCAACAAAGCTATTATTTACGACGCAGCTATAAATCTAACTGCGTTTAAGTTAAGAATAATATCGTGAAAGGTTTAGGTTTGAAGAAATTTATTCTTGAAGATGTATTTTAAGTTGTGTACTATATTTTAATAACTATTAATTCTTTCTTAAACTACCAAGTTTCTTTAATTTAAGATTTTTTCATACTGGAAAATAAGTAACTGCATAGCATAAAAATGGCGATAAATTCGTTGAACACTGGTCTTACTACTACTCTATTTATAAGAAGATGAGCATAACCAATTTGTAGTGCTAGTAAATAAAATTAGGCTAATTAAAGAAATATTGTAAGTAAATTTGATAAATTTTATTTTTTCATAATTTAATTCCAATAAATTTTTTCAACATATCTTATAAAATAAACTAATCTCCCCATTAAAGTAAATTAAAATTTTACTTTAATACTTAAATTTATGCCATTTTTGAATTGCTATATACAAATTGAAATCAGTATTTTTTCACTCTTGATTACTTTTTAATGTAAAAATTAAGGTTTTGCAGTCTACTTTGAGATTTTATAGCAATAGCGTATTTTTTAATAAGTCAATGAATATTTTTTTTTTTCATAATTATGGGTTTTTTTTACTAAATTTAACAATTTTAGAAAAAAAACGGAATGTTTGTTTCACCACCCATTCAAGAAAGTGTTTTTGATGCAAGACACCTATTTTTCTTATTTTAAACAAGGAAAGAAGGCATTAGATACTATTAATTATATCAGGTAAAATTACAATGTGTCCTTCATTACAATAAATCAGCTGAGTTTATGTGAGCGCAGAAAGTGGCATTTACCGTAAAATCTGGAATATAACAAGGCAACTTTAACGAAAAAAAGTAAGAATTTTTTTAAAAAAGATGAGCATTGAAAAAAAATTGCACTTCTACATGTATCGAAATACTGTTTCGCCAAAAAAAAAATCGCATTCCTTATGAATTTAAAGGGTTGTAGCTCTAGAAGTATACTATTTTTATTGTAAAACTTGGAATAACACCCAAGTATACATAACTGTCTTCATATTATTAGAACATTCGCAAGTACGTTTTAAGTTTTTCGTAAAAATAGGGTGCGCGTTTTACTTCGAATGTACCTAAAAATCTAAAAATTGCAGCTTGAAAGTATAGGTGTGCTTATACAGCCAAATTTTAAAGTTTTTTTCATCAAAAAAGTCTACAAAGGAGTAGGTGTGAATATCTAAAAAGCTCTTTTACAATAATAAAATGATTCCTCAACTTTTTCAAACAATTATTTTTAAAATCAATACCTAACTCTTAAATTTGCTCTTAAAATTTTTAATTTCTACTCTTTTTTTTTTTTTGCAGCAATAAGGAGTACAAATAAGTTTCCGCCATTTTTAATCACAAATTGGACACTTTTTACGAAAGAACGATATATAATGTTTCATTCAAAGTGCTGCCATCCTATTCAGTACTTTCCCCTTCTTTCTGGTAGCATGCAGATATTGTGTCCAAAGAACGCTTCATCTTTTGAGATTATCCCCGAATCAACCACTTTTTGGTATTTTTATGTAATGCGCTGTTGAGAAAGACCATGTGTCATCGATCGGAGTGAAGAATATTCGGAAGGGGCAATGTCCAGCGAATATGTCGTTTGGGGTAGTTCCCCGCAATTTCTGGACAAATTATTACGAGATAGAATAATTTTGTCGTTTTTGAAATAGCAGTGTGGTTTTTTTTCTTCTCATCAATTACATTCGATAACAAGCCCCAATAATGATTTCTTTCGGTTTGAGCAATTCATAATACGTCATAGCAAGCTGATCCCACCTAATAAACAACATGTGTTTCTTTACATGAATATGAGACTGTTGAAACATCACCACGTGGTTCTTATGATGTCCGTTTTTTGAGTTATCGTAGTGGATCCATTTGTCATCTCCAGGGGCTATTCGGTGCGAAAATCTCTTTCGTTTATTCGTGGCAAGCAGCATTTTAATGTGCAAAATCAACATTCATTTTCTCGGCTCCAGTTCCAGTGGAACCCGATCTCCTTGATTCTGAATTGTTCTCAAAGATTTAAATGATGTGAAATTGCTTGTTGAGTTATTCCTAAGGAAACTTCAAGCTCTTGCGTTTAGCACGGATTTTCCACCAATAATCTTCCGTTATGTTCTTCGTCTCTCTTCGATGTCAAAATCACCATTTTCAAACTTTTGAAACTACTCACAACTTTGCTTTTTCAAAATATCCTCCCCGTATGCTTCTGCAAGCAACTAATGCTCTCCAGGTGAAACTTTCTTTAGATTAAAGAGTAAATCAAAAGTTGTTTCAACAGACAATTTCAACCACAACTTACTGTTGATGCTATCTTTTATCGAACGTGGAGATTTATTTTTACTCCTCATATAAAACAAAATTAGATAAGGTGACAATTTGATGAAGTGACCTGCAGAAGTATTGTATTTTTCTCCATTTTTTATTACCATTGGGGTGTTATTTTAAGTCTTTGTGGAGCTAAAAATAACAAATTCGTAGACTGATCATTATTTGGCATTCAAATTACGACTACGTCATCTATTGGCATTCATTTGGCACGCTCCTAGTTCGTCAGTTGGCGATATTTCCTCCATTCAGTACAGGTGTTAAAACAATCTCCTAAAATGTTTTAAAAATAGTGCTATTTATTTAGTAATACTAATGGGATTTTTTATTGCCTTTTAAATTACCTTTTATGGTATCCGACTACATTCTGAACCATGATTTTACAAAAGTGTACGAATGAATATATATTTTAAAAATATTTAGAGTCACTTAGATTACAACATATGTTTTAAAATTCTTTTAAGAACATTATTACAAAATAAAACCATTTAAATGCAATTTTTTTTGTCAAAAAATGAACATAAAATTATTTATTTTCAAAACATTCTCCTTTTAGGAAAAATGCTTCTCTCTCTATATAATAATATTTTGCTTATAGATTACTAAAACTTCTCCAGAGAGCCTGAACTAGGATTCTAGAAAAATTAACATTATTTTCAGAGTTATTAGCAATTAAAATAATAATCGGTTTATTTTTGTTAAATTTTTAAACTCTAATGTATTAAAATATGGATAAATCCACATCTCTAATTTATATATTTAAAAAAAATAATAGCTCAGGGGAGAAATACAAAGGAAAAATATTATTATCATAGAAGCATTTCTCATAAAAGGAGAATGTTTTGAAAATAAATAATTCCATGTTAATTCCTTGACAAAAAATTACATTTAAATGATTCTATTTTGTCATAATATTCTTAAAAAACTTTATGCGTGCGTTCTAATCGAAGTGACACTAAATATTAAAAAAAATATTCATTTGTACGCTTTTGAAAGATCCCGGTTTAAAATGTAGTCGGATACTTTAATTGATTATACATTAAAATTTACGTAATATTGTTTTTCAGCATACAGTGCAATTAATTTCCCAATATTTTTATAAAATAATTTATATATAATATAACCCATTACTATAATATTTTTCTTACGCATTTTGCTGCTGAGTAGTAATCATGTCTAAAAAAATAAACCATGGGGAAAAATTCTTCTTCCAAAACAAGAATATAAAATTATCATGATTTCTATTCTTCTCTTATTTTGCTTTTATTTCGAATTTTTCAAATATTCTTTCACTTTGAATACAAATGAAAATAACTTATAGTTAAATGCTACTTATTTTTATTCAAATTCAATACCTTACAGTAAGTAAATTTGCATTGTGTTTAAAATAAAAATATCGGCTTCATGTTGAGCATTTGACACCTTAACATGAACATCAGAATTATACTTCAATTTAGTTCACGTAGAACACATATTTCTTTATAATCGAATTCTAATATCATTAAATAATTAATACTTTTTGTTTGGTCTAGCGAATATCTAAAATTGAAATAAATTTCTTGTAATAAAAATATATTGCGATGCTTAACTTTCATTCTGGCATACATAATTTCATTTAATTATTGTTATAAACTATTTGTTTTTGTTGCCTTCAATAAACGAAATAAGAAAGACAGCGCTATTTAATAATAATTATAAAACCTAGTAAGCTCCTATGTAAAATAGTTCAGTACTTATTTTTCCACTGAAACTTATTGCAATGTGTAAATACTCTGCATTGGTTTAAATTTTCAATAAGAATAGTGTATTAGTTATACAAAACCATAAATATTTAATTAGAAAAATAAAAATAAAATTGCACTTATATTATTGCAAAACTAAACTTGGTGGCGTTCTTTTTGTTATTGGACTCTTAGAAACACCAGGAACTATACGTTCTAGTTATTTAAATGGGTAAATCTTTTAAAATGTTTTGAAAATAAGCTCTTTGTGAAATCCAAAACTCTGAACATCGTAGAAATTTAAATCAACTTATAATTTATTACTGATAAATAAAGCAAAATAACCGTTTTCTCTTCATTTAAAAATCAGCTGCTTAAAATTTTTTTCTGATGTTTTCATCTTTTATATCGATTTTTCTGATTATCAGAGTATTTTTAAACAAAAATATTATTCAAGCTCTAAAAGAATATTGTTCATAATAACAGTTGGAAACCTCTCTTACAATTACAGAAATTCGAATAACTAGCTTTAAAGCGAGAGGCGTTAAACTCAGGCATTTTTAAAACACACACAATACGCCATTTCAAGTTCGTTTTGAATTCTCGCTTAAAGGCAGCTTGCAACTGACGTTTAAAATCCGATTTAATGCACTAGGACGTTCTCTTTGGAAACATTATTTTTGTTTTTGAAAGAATTAAAATGGAATATAAAAATAAACACGACTGCGTTCGCACAAGAGTAAACAACACATAAACGCTTTAAAAATAGTTCTTCTCTGTATTATGAAATCTCCGAAAATATTTCATTCGCTTAAAAATAAATTTAACAAAATAACTCTGAAGAAAAAAACCCTGTGAGGCGCTGTATCTTAAATTAAATTATCATAGAAATAACTTGCCTTTGAATAAAATGTATACTCCCATGCATTAGTTTGAAATTGGGCTTTCAAATGCCAGAGGAACTCAGAGTTTTCCTTTCAATATTCTGTTAAGTCCTTTTGGCACAAAATAGAATGTTCTTATTTTTTTGCTTAAGTTCTAAAGTAAATGTATAGAACTGTTTCGAATATGTAGCTGGTGATATTGAAGTGTTTTGTCGATTCATGAAGCTATTTCTATTTTGAGTTGTGTCCTAGACATTGAAATATTATCTGAAAAGTAATTTTACTTTGTGAATATTAATTAAAACATTATCAGTACTAAATAGTTTGCTTGATTTTGAGTATTTTTAAAGAAATGAATTTTCATTTTGATTTATATATATATTTATTTTTTCAGAAAAAAAATATGTAACAATAAGTATGTGTGTAATCTGATTTACAATAATAAAAAAATACAGAGCTTTTTTTTAAAATAAAAAATAAATTTGTTGCAATTTGTTAACTTATTGGTTCATAGTTTTTGTGATTGTTCAAACTCAGGTGTTATCCAAATGTTATTGACAGCAAGCTAACCTTAAAAAATCTTTGGATTCGAATAGTTTTTGAAACAATACATTTTAATCAATTTACAAATGCTTAAATTTAAATCGAAAAAAAAAGAAAAGAAAAGAAAAAGAAAAGAAATTCTGAAAATAATTTATTGACTGGAAAAATAATAACTTAACAAAATATATTCATTTTACTTATTATTCATTTTTCGTTACATGTTTTAATCGAAATTATATTTTTTCATTTTTCAACTTATTGGAAATGTTTTGTAATTGTTAAACACAATTTTACCAATTAAATCCATTCCAAGATAAATATAAATTGACTAAAGTACTATTTATAAAAGCGATTTAAAATGTAATCTTGAAATGCTAATATTCTTACCCATTATTAAATAATAATTTCATTTTAAGCTCAAATGTATTACTTAAAAATAAAGATACTTCACCTTTACATGTTTAATATGATATAAAACAATTTCTAGTTTTGTATTTTCTCTTTGAATGTACTAACTAAAACTATTAATTTTATTAATTACAACAAAAAAAAATGTGAAATTCTTGACTAAAAGGAAAGAAAGAAAAAAGTAAATATGCAAAAAACACGTACATTATCACATTGAAACACAAAATATTTATCTATAATAACACATAAACAAGTAACTTCAAATAAAGCTACAAACGAATAACATAGTAAGCATAAAATTAAATATATTTTAATCATATATGTATAAAATATTATTACAATAACAATACAACACACCTGCTTGCCAATGAATCATACAACTAATTTGTTACGTATATATACACAAGAGAAGTGTTACAATTGGATAAATGCATTGTGTGGGACAAACAGTGAACCTCGCAGCTGTTAGAAAGTGAAAGGGAACTTCATTTGCAGAATCAACATCAAATGATTAGGACATCTGAGAGGCAAAATGAAAGGTAAACACAATTTAAGTTATCCCTAACGACAGCTGCTAAGGCAGGTGGGTGTGATAAATACCTTCTTAATAGATGATGACAAACACACATTTTCAAGTAGCATGACTATAGAGTCCATCACTTTTGAAGTTAACAAATATATTGCAGAATCAGAGAGGTAAATTTGTAACAGAACATTGTAACCTTTTAATAAGCAAAAAAGACTTATTTTTTACTCAAAAAGGAAACCTGACTTGGTAGCAATAATTTGATGATTATCGATAAGTTTCTCAATGTATTTTGGAAACGTCTATTATTCAAAAGTTGATAATATATAATTTGCTTTATATTTTATAAATTTAATGAATTAGTGGTTTTCAAACTATAGTACACGTATCTCTAAGAATCTGTGAACAGTTTGAAGAGGTATTTCGGATGCTAAATATTATCGTGATTTAATTTTTCAGAGAGTTCCAGAGCAAAATTTATACTCAAAGGATCTTTTACATGCTACATAATCATATGACATTCTTGACTACGATTTTCAAATCCAGAAAATCTATAGAGTCCAGCCGGAGTTGAACCCGTAACTTTAGGCTTACGAAACGGGCGTGAGTGAGTGAGTGAATATTACCGTCGCACTGTTCAGCTACACGAGGGCCTTTGGTAACGGACTGCGTAATTTTGACCCATGATCAAGTGACGCGCGGACGACACCTGAGCTGGCACACCCCTCTCCTAACTACCACACCACACCAACAGGAGGACGTTTGAGCTCTCGACAGATATAACGTACATCGCACCCCTACACGGCGGGTCTTCAGTTTTACTGGGATCGAACTCATGACACGCTAACCATGATCCGATACCTTGACCACTTGGCTACCACGGCCCTTTATGAAGCTGGCACGCTATCCTAAGCCACGAATATATTTATAGTCACAGATCAATGTAATTGTAAAACGTTTTTAATATTTTTTATTAATTTGAAGATAAAATTTTATGTTTTTCATTATACAAGGGGTGATCAAATGAAAAGGTACGAAACGACATAAAAATGAAACAGTTAAATATTTGCATATTCCGCCAAGGAGAATGTAGCGAGATATCTCGGGATGCCATTGGAGACACTGACTGGGATCGGATCATGCGTGGGTGCCCACATGCGCAGGAGAGAACAAAGGCTCTTATAAAAAGCGGCGTCCAAATGATGCGAGTACAGAATTACTCGAGCATAGAAAAAGCATTAACTCCGATGTGTACTGTGAGACACTCCGACGCCTACGCAGGTCCATCAAGAACAAAAGACCGGGGGTGCTCACGGAGGGTGTGGTTCTGCTCCATGATAACGCGCGTCCACACGTCTCCAGAGTCACACAAATGGAACTGGACAAGTTCCAATGGGAGACGTTGGACCATCCGTCCTACAGTCCGGACATGTCACCCTGCGATTTCCATGTGTTTGGTCCACTGAAGAAACACCTGAAAGGAAAGCGCTTCAACTCGGGCGACGTACTCAAGGACACTGTGAAGGACTGGGTCTCGTCACAGCCACAGGAATTCTGGGAATAAGGAATCCTGCGGCTTGTTCATCAGTGGGATCGTTGTGCTCAGGCCTATGGTGTATATTTTGAATAAAGTCTATATATTTGTACCCACCGTGTCATTTCGTACCTTTTCATTTGATCACCCCTTGTATTTTTTAATTATGTTTTAATAATAAATATCACGGCCAAGCTATCTCGTAAGATACAGAACTTGATTCATTCATCATTGTTTTACATTTTAAAAACTCTATTTTTAAGCTCTTTCAAGGTGAAAAAGAAGTTCGCAAGTGGCTTTTCCTTCAGATATAAAAATCATTTTAGCAGAATACGCATATGCATATATATATGAGCTATTTTCTAAAAAAGTAGAGCAAGTCCCTTTTTAAAAAAAAAGTTAGCCAATTATAACATCAAATGCAGTGTGTTAAGAGTTTTTTTTACCCGACACTTCTATCGCAGGGTGTGTCATACCCCCCCCCCCATCTAACTTTCTTCAACGCTTCTTCTAAACCTTTTTCTGGAACATGGATAGTTTCTCGTGTAGTTGATTTTAAGGTCAAATCCTTTGAGGGCCTTAGCTTGTAGACGAATTCTAAATATATATATTGGATACTGCCTCTTCACGTATGTCATACCCTGCGTTAACGTTACAGTTCTGAATGCATGGACACGTTTTAAATCTTCCTTATGTCATGGCGTGTTGTTGTATTTATGATGAAGAAATGTGACTTGTGAGTAATTTAATAGATACAGCATTTAATAGATATAGTACAACAGTATTTTCGGATGAAGAAAATCTCTTCGTGGTTATGATGAGGAAGAATCAAATGATGAAGAGTATAACAGCAAGTATGATTCCTCCACTGAAATCGATCTAGATTCAGAAGAAGGTGACACTGTTGAAAATAAATGTGTTATACGTAGAGACACAAAAACATTTGGGAATAACGCAATTTTAAAGTAGACAACTGGTACACATCGTATCCACATTCAGATGTACTTTTGAGAGAAAAAAAACTATCGTTGGAACAAAATAAGAGAAAGTAGAAAAGAAATTCTAAAATGTTTGAAAAGAATAGAGAAGTTTACTTCTATATGTTTAGTTTTAAAAAGATACAGATTAAAAAAAAATTAAGATCCAATTTAAGAAACGCACTCACTCACGACGAGATTAAAGGAGTACATGTACAATGAACTAAATGCTCTTATAAAAAGAACAGAAATACTAAATTTACGTTTGAAAAAAATAATAAACATATTGTATACTTCCTACGTTTCTTTCTTTTTAACTTTTGTATACAAATTTTACGGCAAAAACAGAATGTAAACACCCTTGGGTATGAGATACCCTACTCGAGAACTTTCGGTCATTTTTTTCGCGTGAGTGACTCCGGGTTAATCCATGAACAGTTTCCCAAAAACTCCTATAAAACTTTCATCATTTTGTAACATAAATATAAATTATAAATAAAATATAAATTTACATAGTTAATGAAATTACACATATAATTACTTTGTGAATGGTAAATAGCTCCATATAATATAAAATGGCTTACATCACTTTAAAAAACGATTCATATATATATACAAAATATTCACTGACCGTTTTAAATGTACCAATGTAGCCGCGAGGACAAGAAAATAATTTAACAAATGTAAAAATTCAACTCACAGACAGATACTGTCCAGATATCCCAGAAAGCGGGTATGTTACGTAGCCCATCGAATACGTATAGAAAACCTGAACTTCGATGCCTCCTCTACTGTGAAATAGTTTTCCTCTCGTCGAAACTTGGAATTCAATTTTTGTTGTCAGACGAACACCTATCTCTCCCCCTTCCGAGTCTCCTCCACTAAACCAAATACATTTCAGTAAACTTAATCTTTTCGACTGAAATTCTTTAAAGTCAACCGGATACTAACAAGTTTTTTTTTAAATCGGACGTGTTTCCGTAGATAAAAAAAAATACAAGCGACACACATTTTTTTTGTATGCAAGCAATTTCTTTTTTGTCCCCGCTAGCTTAAACTTGAAACTTTCACTCAGATTTCAATGATAGAACTTAGAAAAATAATTTCTCTCTCACATTTTTTTAATAGAAAGGAGATTGGAGTGAATCTGGTTTTATCAATTTAGGTTTTTGAAATTGTTTTCTGATTTTGAACAGATTTGTTATAAAAAAACTAAGGTAGTAACTTAGGTTTGCCGAAATAACAACCATTCATATATAATAAGCATGGTATTTATATACTAAAGACACATATTTTTTTGGTCAAATACATTGAATTTTGAAAACATAACTAACATGTACGTTACCTTGGTAACAAGAAATATATACGTGTTATACATAAAAAGTTTGTATATCTTATATTTTGAGAGAGTGGGATTATAATACTAGCTGCTAATTTTTACTTGTGTGCTGTGGCCTCAAGTTAACAGAATAACAAATATAAACATTAACCTCTTTTTCCACTAAGCAAAAAATGAAAAAGAAAATAAATAAATAAATTATTTTACAAGTTCAAAGCTTTTAACAAAACAATCAAGAAACGTCTGAATCCGTGGCTTACATAGTTACTCCAGATGATTAAACTCAACGTATAAATGTCATATTTCAACAATCCGTTTTTACTCTAATGACGATTTTGAAAAAAATGGACAAACAATTTAGAAGGAATCAGTAACTTTTTTTAAAAAAACAGCATTTCCAAATTGCATAGATAATTAGACAACGATTCTCAGGGAGCAATGTGACCCAATCGATATCATCAATTGACACATATGCTGTTAGTTGAACACCCCAAGACATTTTATGCGCCATGACTTAGCTATTTATGTTGGAAAATGCATTTGCTGAAATGTTTACATCTTATCTTTCGTCTTTTTTGTGTTTTCGTAAGATGTGTTTTAGTTTGGGGGCATTTATGCACACGCGCACACACATATATACATTCATTTAAGTAAACGACGCATTTTTCATGTTACAGACAAACTTATACTTTATAAGCATTTTTAAAATACGTATAGTGTATGACTTTGTCTCTATAAATTATGTAAAAATTACAAAAGAAAATTTGATAGTCGAAAAATTTTTCTTCTCTTTTCGGTTTTGTTTCGATTTTACGTCTTTTGATAGTTATTAGATAAATTGCCTCTAATGGAAGGGTGATGAGTTTAGTTTGTGTTTGACCGTTAAAAGGCTTGTCATGATTTCTGACTTAATGACGAACTCTTGTCATTTTAACTGTAATGCATATATATGCTAATGTCTAATGATTTGTTATAAATACGAGGGGGTGATAAAAAAAGATGATTTTTGACATAATGACGAACTCTTTCTATCATTTTAATTGTAATGCATATATATACTAATGTATAATGCTTTGTTATAAATACGAGGGGTGATAAAAAAGTTTACAAGTCGAATAAAGAAATATTTGTTAACAATAGACAGCAAATACAAAAGGGAATTAAGAAGCTTACGTGCCTTTAACTTTTCGACATAATCACCAAATCTATCTAGGAATTTACCAAAACGCAGAACCAACTTGCTTAACCCGTCTTTGTAGAGACCAGGTCCCTGTTGATTGAGCCAGGTCTCAGCGGATGTTTTCCCAGCACTGTCTTGGAATATCACAGCACATCAGAAACGATACGCTGCATAGTACCAGAGCTCAGTCTGAGCTCTCTAACAGAGCTGTGACGCAATTTCTCACAGATTTTGAATCCGTTTTTCAATTCGTACCGTGTTGATTTCTGACGTTGAAGAACTTGGCCGGCCGCCCTTTGCCATATTGCAGTTTTCGACATCCTATCTGACTGATTGAAAAGAGTGACACCATTTCGCTACATGCTGTCTACTCATTGTTTCTTCACCATAAACTTCCACGATTTGACTGTGAATGTCAGATGCGGACTCATTCTTTGCCCTTAAAAATCGAATCACGGCTCGCATTGCTAAACGAGACAAATTTCCTAAGCATCTTTCCATTTCAATTGTCCTGAACAGTCTAGGAACTTTCACTACCTACCCGCAAACCAGCTGTATGACAAATAGCGCCATTTGTCTCCAATCTGGGGAAACAAAATTTCTCAACAATATGTAGTTTTCAAATGCTGCGGCTTGTAACTTTTTTTTTCTGATCATCCTTCGTAGGAAAAAAAGCTGTGTTTTCTAATTTTTTACATGGGTTGTAAAAATTTAGGATAAATTTGTATGTGATTTTTTTTTTTTGCGTAATGTAAGTGCGCTTGTTTGCAATGTGTGTGTACCCATTGCATGCACTCCTATGCGTGGTTATTGTAGGTGTTTGTGTGAAATATGTTTGTAAGAAATGTTTGTGTTTATTTTCAAATTTGTATGTGAAGCCTGTATCTATGCGTCTAACTGCCATTTTTGTTTGAAGAAAATGTGTTTGTATTTTGTGTGTGAAATATTTGTGAACTTAAGAGCAATGTGCTTGTATCTTGAGTGAAATATTTCTTTGCTAGAGTTCAATGTGTATGTGTGTGATGTAAATTCCGTGTGTTCTTGTATGTAATGATCGTACAATTGCATTAAAATGTTGCATCAAAAATTATTCAAATTTAAAAGAAATACATTATAATTAAAATACTCAAAATTTACTAAGCATTAAATTTAATGATACTTTTTCATTCTTTTTAACTGATTATATTTGTAAAATTATTTAGATACTTCAGTTTGAAAAGGAACTTCTTTTTCCATTACTTCTAATAAAAGAAAAATACAATAAAATTTTTATAAAAAAATATTTCCAAACAATCCAATTAAAATGCATCATTAAAAGTTTGGTAAAGAAAATGTATATAAATAGATATATCTAAGTGTTGTGAGTTTTAATGAAATTTTATAGTCGACGATCGATTTTTTTATAAAAATTGTATCTATCTTTCCTGCTTGTATGATAGAAATTAATATTTTTCACAAGATGAAGTTAACTTGATTAAAATTATGTTTAAATATTTAATTTATATTTAATGTAATATATATTTTATATAACATGCTATGTTCAAAAACAAATGTAATCTTATTCTAGATAATGAACAAACATACCATATAACAATATAATTTGAAGTAGTTTATGCTAAAAAAAATGGAATAATTCTAAAATGGCATCTTGGAGATGAGTTTTAAAAATTAAGCTGTGGCTAATATTTTTTTGTAAAATATTAATAGAGGAACTTGATTGTAATAAGACACTTGAGGTATTATGCTTATTTTATTTCAAGATTGTAGAGATAAACATGCATTGTTTACAAAATCAAACAGTATCTCTGATTCAGTGATAAAATAATTGAAGTAAAAAACAGAAATACATTGAACCCAATTTTATATACTGTGATGCGTTAAAAGCATTACTCACGAAAACGTTCACTTCAATTGATTTCTAAATTTTTAATACTACATTCGATGTGCTTCAGTTTTCAGTATAACTTCTTAATTTCTGAAAGGTCTGTTTATCCAAACATAAAAGTAATTTAGAAAAGTAAAAAAACAGAAATTATTTTCACGTTTACAATCAATATCAGTATTAAGAATCGTCTTGACAAAAACAGTTTCAATTGTTGAGCTACCAAGTAAATGAGTTCGTAGCTTATTTTTTATTCTTAAAGCAAATTATTCTTTAAAAGAAAACTAATAGCGTAAAATACGAATTTGGAGATCTATATATGTATATAAAAAGTTAAAATTCTTAGAACAGAGTTTGCTTAAAGAATGAATTACTTGTTTTATTACTTTTACATCTGAAAAAGCGCTTGCTTTGAGATTTTTTAAAATTAAAATACATTATTACATACATCTACATTAATAATTTAAACCTATAGTTTTTAAAATTACATCCTGATTTCCAAAATTTGTATTATATTTTAATTCATAAAATATATATATATATATATGAATAAAGATTTATCTAATGCTCAAAAGGGTCATCTTTGTTGGTTTGAGATGAACATAACACACGATTTTACCTGTTATGAATTACATATTTTGTTTCATACATCGTAAAAATTTACAAAAAAGAAGAAATATCCAAAATAGTACATCATATTTATTTAAAAATTGGTTTTATGTGTTTTGGACTATGTAAAGGCTTATTTATTCTTTTTTCTAAAATAATTGATGAATGTTTTTAGTTAATGAATGAAAAATTACTACTAGATTTACGGTGACATCCTATTCCATTGCGTATTTGAAAGTGTTATCAATGAACGTGATGTTATAGTTTTTGTTAAAACAATAACACGTGTATAATTTGTACGATTTCCTCCAAATAACAGATTCACTAATTCACATTAGATACATATCTATCTATTATTATTTTTTATTTATTTATATTATTGCTGTATGGTTCTTATTACTCTAAAATGGTTCTTTAGATTGTTATTGTATATTTATTTTATATTTTTTTTTTCAAAAAACAATTGTATTATATATATATATGTTACTTATTTTAATATCAATTATGCATTTACTTATTAAAAACACAGTTCTCTTCTTATGAGAATTTTTTTATCTTTCTCTGTTATTAGAATCATATTTTTATAAAGAATTATTTAATATTATATATATATATATATAGTATATAATAAAATGGAAAAAAATAATGACTAAATTGTTCTATCCACAAAGCTAAAAGATAGAAACCGAATTATTAGAAACATAACTAGAATATATATATATATATAACAGAAAAAACTATATATACATACTTATAACATATAAGAAATAAAAACATATATATTTATGTATATATCTTTTTATTTTTAGTGCAGCTTTAGGCAAGTTATATTTTTTTGTAATGTATTTCAAACTTCTATCTGACATTTTCAATAGAATTTGGATCAGTTTTATATATAGAAAGGGAGAAGAATGCCTAAGAAGAAGAACCATAAAACTCGTTAAATGTCACGTTTATACAAAAATTATTAAAAGCTGGCCAAAGTCAGAACTGTTTATAATACAGTGTCATCCATATTTTTAAAATATTAATACGTGTTTGTTTCCTAACTTTAGTTTTCAAATAATTTCTATCTCTCTAGTAGAGATTATTTAAACCATATATATATATACATATATATAGAGATAGAGATTGATATGTTTTTATTATTTATGTAATTTATATTGTGTTTTATAAAAAGATTTTCTCGTTCAAACTGCACTTTCTTTACAAAATTTGGAATAACTTGCTGGTACCTTTTGCTTGTAATCCAAATGGTGAATATGTTTAAAAATTTCTGTATGCAATTGCGTATTATGCATGAATGATTTTACAAGTATTATATTTATTTATTATTATATTATTATAATTATTATTATATTTATTGTATTATACATGAAAGATTTTACAAGTATTATATTTATTTATTATTATATTTGTTGTATTATATATAAAAGATTTTTACTTTACATTTATTAGCTACTGTCTAGTGAAACTTACGCATTGAATAAATTATATTTTAATTTAAAAGAATTCGAATATATGTTGTTACGCAAACTTTCTACTAATACGGGATTTTAAGGCTGCCTAACACATGGAGTGAGTAAGAAAAATGGACAACAATTCTAACATAATGTAAAAAAAAATTAACTACATCATTTAATTTTTTGAACTTTTAAAAATGTTCATACTGTTCATTAATCATTTTAAACTGACAAAAAAGACTAACTATGTTAACTAACAGGAATTAACTATTATCGCTCATAGTCACAGTATCTTTTCACCGAAGCATGTCTAATTTTTTTTTAAAAAAATTCAAATTAACGTTGAGTGCAACAAAGAGCCTAAACCATTAACCTACTTGTAATACACTATACTCTAACGGTGACACATTTTATTTTTAAATGTTCCAAACTCCCCTTTTCTAGTTTAAAACACGACTAGAAAAATTCCTCTTTCTGAAAAATCCGTGCATTTGACATGTTTCACAGGTTATACATAATACATTAGCAGGTACCCGCTGTTCATGTTGCCAACTTTTCTTACTAAATTCTTCAACTGAGGGCATGGTATGCTTATCCTTATGTCAACTTGAGTTTTGGGAGTAGGGGACATCTTTTTTTTTTGTTTCTTTATAAACATTTTTTTTTTTTTACTCGTTGAAGTTTTCTTTTCACCGAATAAATATTTAAAATCCTTTTTTGAAAGCTGTGCTGCAGGAAGACCTACGTCTTGTGATATTTTGCATCTTCGTAAACATCTCACAAACGTTGGGGGAATATCCGTTAGACGTTCTTTTAAAGTTTCTTTTTGAGATCTATTCGCGTTATGGCAAGGATTTTGGGGACTTTATTCCTTGGATTTACCGTATAGTTACTGTAAGATGCATATCAGGATACAAATCCGTATTTTTGGTACCTTTTTAACGAAGCCAAATATTATATATGGTTGATAAGAAATTGTATCTTAGATTATAATCATTTATAAATTTGTCCGTTGTCATCCCAATAGTTTATAAACATCAAGACCTATAGGAATAAAAGTAGGGTCAAGAAATAGTAAAATTAGCATGCGTTTAAAAAAGTTTTCTAGAACGCCACCTGGCGAATAAATTTGGAGTTAGCGTTCGTATCTCAAAAAAAGTATGAGATTCATGAAAAAGCTCAAATACAACGTTTCAATGAAGGCAAAAATGAATGTTGCAAATGAAGTAAGTAACGTTGAATATTAATTATTGTTTGTAATTTCTACAATGTCAGAATTTAAAGAAAATTTAAAAATACGTGTTTTATAACCATTTATTTCTTTACATATTAAAATTATTTTTTAACCCGGGAGAAGTCGTGCATTCCATACTATCGTTAGTGGTCACGCGGGGTGACGGTGTCATCCGAATTCTTTTTTTTTATATAATTTTATTTATTGCACATGTGTGATAAAAATGTTAATTCCGGTGAATAATTTAATCAAAAGAACATATACTAACCTATTTTTTTTAAGGAATTTTTAATTATTCTTTGATAATTTTACAGAAAAATTGAAAATAACAGAACTAAAATGTTTCAAAAATGCGTATGGTTTTAATAAAGGATACAAATCCCACACACTTTTTGCTAACTTTACAGGAATGATATTTTCAGGCAAAACTGTCATATTTTTCTCAAGTTATTGTAGGTTTACTGTTTTTTGACGATCGTTAAATAGCGCGCTGAACTTTTTCTTGCTTGTGTCGTTTTGATAAGGAGCAGTGGGTCTTGTGGTTTCCTATCTTCCTTGATGGGGTTTTATTGGTTACATTTGAAAATTTTCCTTTCAATTCAAACGTTTCCTGTTCATCGCTTTTTTCAAATTTACAATGTATATTGTGATGAATATCCATTATTTCATCAGGTTCTTCCCTTGCTTCATCAGTTTCAACTTCATCCAATAAAGATCGCTGGATGCCCATTTTTTTCTATATTCTATTCATTTACGTTTATAAACCATAGTGAGTCCGAAAACATATCAATCTTAACTTCTAAGTCTTTCACAGGGGGTAAATGTTCATGGAAAATATCTTGCAACAAAAGTAGCCACGCAGGGAACTCAGTCACGCCTAGTTCGTAAAAAAACGGATGCCCCTCCAGAAAAAGAGGGAGACATGTGACAATATAATTTAGTCCCTATGAAAACTGTCATATAAAAGGTTACTCACAAGAACAAATAAACGGTTTCCTCAAAATTACAAATTTTGTGAGCCTGAGTTGACTCTGCCCCGCGCAACCATCCCTGGGTTAAAAAATATCAGTATCAAAATGTACAGTGTTAACCGTTTGCCTGATTATCCCGAGTTATCTCGGGTTCGTAAAATGCAGTTAATTATTATCCCGAGAAAACTCGGGCGAAGCAGAATTTGTCAGTACGATTTGTTTATAACGGTTTTACTCGGCTGGAGGAAATAAAAGGAAATATTCAGCTTTGATTGGCAGTTTGCAAAGTTTGTTGGTTTCGTGGATCTTTTGGGGGCATGTCACGTGTTTTGTAGAATACACGTCGGCTTGTGGATTAGTAATGCCTAAAGAAGGATAGTTCCATTAAAAAAAAAGTAAAATAATGGCGATGATGCAAGATAGAGAAAGCGATGATTTTTTCAGAGAATGATCATGGTGGACATTGAAAATAGTGGAAGTGATTCTTCTGTATGTGTAGCCTACATTTTGTATTATAAATCAGGAGGTTCATGATCACCTAGAATGGAACAGAGTGAAAAAAATAATTTCAGAAAATCATCTTGACGCATCAGGAAGACACAGCATAAATAATGCACCACTCAAGTTGCCTCTGGGCATTTTCCAGATGTTATTCCTGCTACTGAAAAAGAAATCTAATCTAACGAGACACTACTCTCGTAAAGAGGTAAGCTAGTAAGAAAAGAGACCACACACACACACACACACACACACACACCAGTGTACAGAATGTTTGGCATCCCTTTGTGTTGTGCCTTGTTTCCAAAACTATCATACAAATATTAATATTTAACTTTGTTTCCATCTGCCCGAGATAACTCGGGATAGTAAACTAATATTAAAACTAAATGCTTTTACACACCTGTAAAAAATTAAAAAATCTACTTAAAACTTGCATATTTTGTTTTGTTTCGTTTCCTTGTATTTAATCATAAAATAAAAAAGGGGATTATTTTTATGAAAGGGAAGTGGTTAAAAATTTACTTATATTTCTATGATAAAAAATCCTCAGTAAAATTGTATTACATTTATCAAATAGATGAAAATATATTTTCAATTTGATAGGCGAAAAACAAAAGTGAGTTTATGCAGAGTATAAAAAGTCATACATACATGTGTATAATACTCATCTCAAAATAACTCATCGCAGAGCAATTATTAAAACATTTCGCAGACCCCATTTATCTCATGATTTATGACATTTGTTTAGATGGCTCCGTTTTCATAAAACATCCCATCAATCATAACAATAGAAAAAAAACTGCTTTGTGAAAGCCACTAAATCTTTTTACCCTCAATCATATTATTTCATTGACGACAATTACAGACATTTCGTGGTACCACTAATGCGTTTCCTGCACTGTTATCAGAAACATATCAGATTGCCAATTAACAAGAACAAATGTCGTAAAAATTGACTTTTTTTCCGTACATATCTTCGAAAAAGAAGTTACAAAACAAATATCCCTTATTGACGTCCATTGTAATCAAGTAATGGATGGAATCAATGTTATGTTTTCTCGATTCAAAGCGGTAAAAAAAGAAGAAAAAAACTTGAGAATGTTTTGAATTCGAATAAAATATTTATCTGCAAACACAAAAACCTGTAACCTACTTCCAGAGATTTGTTTCCTCATTTATAAGTAAGAACTATTTGCTATAAACGTTTGTTTAGAAACAGAACAAATAAATGATATATATTTTCATTCGAAATAGAGCGAAATTACCTCACAGAACAATGGCTGCCCTCTTTTGGAAATTTGTCTCTGTGTTTGCCAATTCCAGTAATACTGAATCTTTAAAAAAAAGCAATTTTAAATATTTTCAAGCAGCCATTAAATGATGTTTTGTCTACGCGGTTCATTTTATTTCAACAACTGTCATTTTATGCACAACATGTACAACGCAAACGATTATTCGAAATATTTTTGTTTGGTTTCAAATATTATTTGTTGATTAGAATTCTATATAATATTCCATTTTAAATCAACAATTGTAACTCAAGAATCGAAAAATAATTTCATTTCATAATTGTTATTAGTGGCTTTTTTTTTACTATTTAATGCCGAATTCTATATGCCAATTATAATTCCATAATAACGATTACCACGCACAGAGTGTAAAATTTAGTAGGAAAAATGATCTAAATAAAATAAAAAAGGAAGTATACAAGTGTATTTGTAGAGTATAAAATCCCAGATTATACTTATTTTTTTTCTAAGCGTTTTGAAATTATATACTAATTGTGTGCATAATTTGGCAACATTCTATGGTGAAACGATTAAACGCCGAGGACTTTTTTTCTTCGCCACCTTATATTTTAATTCATATATGAACATAAAAAACACCTAATTCTTAGAAAATAATTAAAATTTATATTTTGTATATTTAAATTTTATTTTTTGTGACAAAAACCTGTTTTTTTTTTATTTTCAAATAAAGAAGGTGACTGTATAATAAAGGGAAAAAAACATAGGACACAAGCGAATGTCGAGTAATATTATAACGTACACTGTGTATTTTAAAATGTGAGCGTAATTATGGTTAAGCAAAAATAAAACTGATAATGGTTAAAGGCGCATATTACCATAAAAATGATCAAAATTTTGAATTTTTTATTGCGTCATTTTAATTGTGCTACTTCTTTAAATTTGTGTACAAAAAGTAGTAGTTCTAGCTGTTTATCCAGTTATTTTACTTTTTTAACCATTTACCTAAGTGAAAACTGAAACTAGAACACGAGACATCTTTATTTGGCTTTTTCAGGGTTATTTTTTCAATACTATTTTTTCAGTGTTAATGCTACTAAAAATCGGGTGCGGCTTAGAATCGAAGGTAAAACATTTATTAGATAGGGAACATCGATTTATCACCTCTTTTAAAAGTAAAATTGTAACTGTCCATTCTGTTCACTTGCATCTATGACTTATCTCATTCTTCAATATATGTTCAGTATTTAGTCTATATACTAAACATTGTTGTCTGGTCGTATTTAGAAAATTTTTTGTATACCCTCTTTCCTTTAATCACCCAAACATCAAAGATATCTGTAATAGCATCAAAACGAGTTCATTCTGACGCATGTATGAAAAGGGAGGTAATTTTAAATGTAGAAAAAAAACAGAAACCAGCAGAGGCTACTGAAAATTTGACAAGGATGAAAAAATTATACGTCGATGGCTTAAGCAAATTGATATAATTTTTTCTTGTAAATGTACAACAGTCTTTAATATAATTACTTTACATTTTCTTCTATAATACATTCTTTTTTAAAAAATATGTCACATACTAAACGCATTGAATAACACGGAAGACGACACCTTGTGAAAAAATGGTGACGCCGGCACCAAATCCGAAGTCAGCAGTGAATACGGGAGTGACGAATCATTTTCGAAATATATGATACTGATCGTTAGAGAGTTTCATGTATGTATTTTAAAATTTTTAATACTGGTAAAGAATATTAATTATTAACCTCTTATTGTTTCTCACTACATTTTTTAGAAAAAAATTATTAAGTATCGGATAGTGATGAACAATTTACATAACTTTTATTTTTCCTCAAAAAAGTAAAGTAGGGGTACTGCTCAGAATCAATGGTGGCTTAGATTCGAATAAATATGGTATATTACTTACCTTTAAAACTGGAAATGGGTTTTTTCAGGGTTCTCCCTCCCCACGATAATCGTGTATTTAAAATTACTTAGGCTTTTCTTACATTCAGTGAAAAGAGTTTTGAAACTTTTTTTTCTAGTTATTTTGTATAAAATGTTTGATGATTCTGTGCATGGAATATGAATTTATATAAATAGATAATTTTTAAGAAATTATAAAATCTAGAGAGAGCTTTTTTTCCCTACCGTTTTCCATAAAACAGTAGATACGAAAAAAATTGGTGAAATAACATTTTAATTCTTATATGTTATTAATATAATACCGATTCCGCCACAGAATTGTGAGGAACACATCTAAGAATATTTGAAAAATAAAATGTTCAAAAATATTAAAACTCACAGAAAGAGTAAACGTTTTATGCTACTTATATATTTTAAGAAAATTAGAATTTAAAATAATTGCTTGCTTAACAATTATACTTTTCTTCTAATACGTATATTTCAAGTGTACTCTAATAGGATACATGTAAACAATTTTATATTAATATATAAAAAAGAACTGTACGTGTGCTCATAAGAAAGCTAATCAAATAATCGCTACTAGTATGTATATTTCATAAAAGGTGATTACAGATCAAAAATTGGGGAGAACATATCAAAATATTGTTTCTTTAATGTCTAGTTAGGATTTATTTTTAGATTCTTTAAAATATGGTAGAATTAATAAAAGGAAAGAAATATGAGTTTCTATTTATATCTAGCAAGGGGAAGGGCACGACTAAGAAAATTCATTTGGGGACGAAACTTTGTGTAATAGTAGTGCTCCATTAGGGTGTTCACCCCTTAATGTTAAAGCGCCAAATGGACAGCCAATTCGGAGAAAATTGTCTTAAAAATTCATACTTAGCTTTTGTATAGTTAAGTTCTAATAACTTCCAGAGACGTAGTGGCATAGGTGTAACGTACCTGCTTTCTACGCAGGCGGATAGGGTTCGAAATGCGTGATCGACTTGATGTTTCTTTTTTTTCCAATTCACTTAAATATTTTTACAATTAAATAAATTTATTTAAAAAAGGTGAATTAAATATTAAATGATATTTTTTATAAATATTTTGTATTTTAAAAAAGTAAAAAAAAATACTGTAATTATATAAATATTTATATTTTATTATATATATATGTAATTCATAAATATACACAAAATAGTTATAACTAGTCAATAAAGTGAAAGTATATTAGCCACAGTAGTACTATAGCAAACTCCTGGCCTTAGGAACCAGGATGGCAGGTTTAAACAAAGTTTTGCGGCTAGCCAACCTTCACCTGTATTTGTCAATACTTTGGGCCATAGGGAAAGTAAGAAATGTCAAGAGAATTTTTAGCTATTACAAATAAAACCACAATATATTTATATAAAATGATAAATTATAGCCTTATTATTATTTCTAGTATATTTCAAAACAATGCGAAAATCATTAGATAAAAAAAAACTTACCACGTGAGTACAGCAATAACCATTTTTGCCGCGCGAAGGAAAGGTTTATATATATATATATATATATATATATAATATATAAAATTCTCCTGTCACAGTGTTTGTAACCAAACTCCTCCGAAACGACTTGAACGATTCTTATGAAATTTTGTGCGTATATTCAGTAGGTCTGTAGGACGTAAACTATTTTTCATTCCGATATTGCAATTAGTTGAAAAGATATTAATTAAAAACCTTAAAATGCGTAATTTTTTTACCCCTGTATTGCGTGTTGCTTTTTTCGCCGTTTATTTTGCTTGGCGTCGAAAATCGGTTTCGCGCCAGATTTGTGACTTTTCTCTGTTCTGCCGTCCAAATCGACCTGCTCATGGGTTACAATAGCAAAATGGGTGTCTATAGCAAATCCAAAATCACCAAGTTTGGAGAGTAAAAAAATTTTTTTTTCTATTTTTTTGAACATATTTTTAATTCAAAAATTCATATATTGCATGGTTTATAAAACAAAAAAGTCTAAAATATCTGCAAAAAACTTTGTCTTTTTTACTTCGTTATCATTATTTCAAATAAGTGACACAAGATAAAGGAAACGGCTAGACCAATTCTTTTGAAATTTTGTGCGTACATTCAGTATGAAAAAGTTGTTGCCTGGGGACTTGATGTCATACAAATCTATCGATGCAATTTGCGATACCCACGAAGCTGTAAATTATCCAGCAGAGTTTTTGAGCTCATTGGATTTGCCAGGCATGCCACCGCACCATTTACAACTGAAGGTTGGATCTCCGGTTATTTTGCTTCATAATTTGAACCCACCATGGCTGTGCAATGGCACGTGATTAGTCATGAAAAAATTGATTGAAAACGTTGTCGAAGCTAGCATTTTGAATGGCAAGTTCCGGGAATAAGATGCATTACTACCACGATTCCCTATTATTCCCACAGATGTGCCAATTGAATTCAAACGGATTCAATTTCCAATTAGATTGACATTCACAATGACAATCAATAAGTCTCAAGGCCAAACGAAGTCTGTTTATGGCTTAGATTTGAACACACCGTGTTTTTCACACGCACCATTATGCGTGGCATGTTCTTGCATGGGTAAGCCATCTAGTTTGTTTGTGTAGGCTAAAGATGGACTCACTAAAAAAATATCGTACACTCCATTGCACTAAGAGACTGATAATGTTTTTTTAATTGTCATAATTTGTGACAGAGATGTACTTTGAAATTTATTAGTTAAAATAACAAAAGTATATACAAATAATTCAAAAAACGAATGTTTGGTGCTTTGTTACTTTTATAGGCCGTCATCGTTCACAGCTTTCCATTTCTCTTTCAGTCATATACCACATCCCCACACACTTAAAATGAGTTAGTTATTTTTTATTTGACTACCAAAATATTCACTAGAAATAATTTATATGGTAAAACAACGTTTGTGCCGGGTCAGCTAGTATATAAATAATAATCATGTAAAAATATATTATACTAAATATTAAATGACGCTTTAAATAAAAATAAGTTATAAATAGTTTTATATATTATGAAATACAATGCATTATAAATGAAATTTTATAATTTTTTTAATAATATATAAAATATATTATTTTAATTTTTTATTACATTAATTATTTTATAATTAATATAATAAAATTAATATATATCTTCTTATATATAATTATATAATAAAATATATCTTATATTATATGTTATTAATTAATTTATTTTATAATTTTATAAATATTTATTAAGTCTCTTTTAAAAATTTATTAAATTGTAAAAATAATTCAATGGATTGAAAAATAAAACAAAAGAACCAATCGTGCAACTCGAACCATGACTCACCACTAGGCACACTATCACCTATGTCATCGAATCTCTGACTCTAATTAAAACTTAATTGTATAAAACCAAAGCATGCATTTTGAAGGCAATTTTCTCCGAATTGACTGCCCATTCGGCGCTATTACATTGCGGGATTAATACCCTAAGTACTATTATATATAAATCTCGTCCACAGCTGAATTTCCTTAGTCGCACCCTCCCCTTGTAAGATAACATGATTTTTAATTTTTTTTTCAGTCGATTAAATATTTTGGTAAATATATCCAAATTGAAAATTCAATGAACAGATATTAATTTATGGTATTTATTAATATTAAATAACGATGGAAATTACAATTCAATTTCCCCAGGTATAATGGACATTGTTTTTTAAAAACAGATGACTTTTAAAAGCAGAAAGATTGATCAGCATTTAGTCGATACTTACATCATTTTTCAGTTTTTACACTTGAAAATATTATAATGGCAGATAAAATGAGGATAACAGGATGGTTCTAGATCTAGGCTGTATGGTGGGTGAGAAAATGTTTTCAAACCTAAGCCCTGCGATTTCATGGAGAGTCAACTATATAACATGGTCTGATCAATTTGAGAAATACAATGGATTGTTTCAAAAATGGACAGATCTTTCAAGTAGTCTTAATAAAAAATGCGCTAACTTTCTGTTTTTCAGAGTGCCTTTTTAACATACATACAGCAAACTTAGTCTTGGTTATGTTTATCGAAATTTATCTTCAGTTTTATATCTCAATGCAGATAATGCAGTTCCGTGAAACAAGAACAAAATTTCAGTTTAATTTTAATAAAAAGTTAAAAGCATAAATATGTAATGAACATGGTCGTTTCGAAATTCAAAACAAGTATTTCTAAAATCAAAAGAGAAAATAGGATTTTTTCCCCTTTATGTAACTTTCATTTTTGCAGTAAGACCCCTTTATTGAATTGCTACTTTTTATTGAAACTTATTAAAGGGGAAAAAAAGGTGTTGCCCTTTTAAAACTGCAGGCTCACAAATTAATTTTTTCTTCTTTTTTTTGCATCGAGAGGTTTTGTTCGTAAATACATATTTTTTCTTTGTAGTTGTATTTTTTTTAAAATGGTTCTTTTGCTGGAACTATTACACGTACCGTTATAGAATTACGCTTTTTTGGAAAAGAATTTGCGTTTGCGGAAGAAAAAAAAAGAAGTTTTTATTGGTAAGGACCCCATAATTGCCCGAAGCAATCTACAACATGTTACAGAATTGCTTCTGAATTGAGAGTGCTTAAGAATTATAAAGATAATAATAACACAAAGTTTAGAAGGAAAAAAAACTGTTCGTAAAAAAAAAAAAACCTTATATAAAACTGGAGAAATGCTATCAAAAACTACACGATTAAAAAAATAATCATCAAAAGTAAGCATCAAAAGAAATTATAAACGAAAAAAAATGTTGTGCCTTCAATTTAAGAATCGAAACAAAAGCTAATGGATTGAGCGTTATATATAAAAAAAAATGTATTTAATGAATTCTGTTTAGAAAATGGGGGGAAAAAAGACAAAACTTTCTTAAAACAGTTGACTTAAGATGGTTAAAAAAATACGATTTTCCTATGTCTTCAGGGTAATGCTTAGATAGCTATACGAAACTTGCTATATTGTTAAAAAAAATCGATTATTTAGACACAGAAAGTTTAATTTAGAATTTTTTTTTCTGCAAACGATAAAAAAATATATATCGCTGAACGTTAATCAAGCCATCCTCTTAGAACAAAGTAAATACACAAAAGTATCAGATAGTATTTAAGTCTTTCATTAAAGTCCGACAGTAACCTTAAATAGCTTTAAAGCTTTAACATTTACAAGGAAAATAGAACGAGAAAAAAGTTTTTCGAAGAAATTCCATTCCTTTCATAACTTAAAAAAAGTATTTTTACTTGAAAGAGGAATTTAATTATTCTTTTTTATCACTCAATGTGCTACCAGGATTTTGTTTATAAGTTTTTAAGTTTTAATTTATATATAATTGGAGCACGAATGATTCGTATTTCTTTTTTTGTTGTTGTTGAAAGCTTTTTCTAGTTCACTATTCCAAAAAAAAAGAATGTAGGAATTAACTTTCGATTTTTACAAATTTTTCTTAAATCAACTAATTACATTTATTCAAAAATTATTAAAAGTTTTTTTTTTTAATCTAATGAAGTGACTGTTAAGAACTGCTTCTGAACTTTACTTTTCGAGAATCTATTTTTTTTGTCATGCTATAAAAAGAGAGAGTAAAGATAAAAGCTGAGAAATTGTTTTTTACACTCCACTATTTTAATTGTTGAACAAAAAAACAAAAAATGCTTTCACGGGAAATATATTAATTATGCAGTGCTTTATTAGAGTTTGTTACTCATTTAATTAATTGTGTGGACAAATAAAATAAAATTTATCGAAAAAATTAAGCTGTTTTTTTAAAAAATAAAACTGTTAACTATATTTTGATTAAAAAAACAATTCCATTTTTATTGATATACAATGTTAAAAAGTAGAATTTTTAGTTTCAAAAAGTAGAATTTTTAGTTTCAATTGATTTTGGTAAAATAATTGCTAAAAGAATAAAGTCTGAACTATTTATCTTGTACATTTAGTGTTTTTGAAATAAAATGCGATATAAAAAAATTCAAAGAAAAAATTTCAAAATAAGACAGTTATAAAAAATAATATAAAAAGAGGGTTACACATGGTTTAATATATAAATAATTTTAAAAGAATACAAATTTGTGTGTGTTGTGTGTGATTTATGTATTAAAATACATTCCACATAAGTTTTTTAGAACATAAAATAGAAAATATGTTACTGTCTCATACGTTAAATATTTTTAAAAGTTACATTAAATTGGTTACCTAAATGTTGAATTTTTTCCCGTTGTAAACATATTTTAAAATCGTCTGCCTTGTCGCCATAGCAACCAAGTAACAATAAACTGATGAACTCAACTATTTTTTATAAATTAGAAAATTCACGCTGATAAGAGAGGATCATGGAAATTTTTCTCATCTAATACTTTATCACCGTTTTCCCTCCATAGAAATATTTTAAATAAATAAACAGTATTTCTTTGGATGTAACAAGAAGGATAAAAAACAATAGAGATTTCTATCAAACAGCATTTTTTTATGTAAGGATTTATTTAATAAAAAAAATTTAAGGATATGAAACTTTAAAAGAAAAACAATTGAATAGACTAAACATATGAAAGCAGAAAGTAAAGAATTGAAACTTTTATATAATTAGATATATATATATATGTATATATAGTTATTTTCCTCCTGGTCGGTCTATATAAATAATATACAATTTAAATCTATTTTTCTTCTTCCTCATCTACAACCTCTTTCATAGATTTAAAGTATATAGTTGCAGTATTATTAAATTTTTTAAGGAAAAGAGACTTGAAATGATATACTTTGCTTCATATATATTAATACACTACAAATGCAATGTGAAACAACTAGACTTGCATTATATTTGCTGTCTATCTAATTTATTTATTTTAAAACAGTGCAACCAGAAACATTTATATTATATTTCCAAATAGAAATTTAAAATAAATTTAATAAGGTAACCAATTTTAATGGGCTAGATTCAGTTCTCAGCTGAGTTCAAAGCTTGTACTTAGACTTGTACTTATTGTTCTGCTTATAAAATATAAATAAAATTTCAGATTTGAAATTAATTGGATACGGATGTGAAAACTTCTGATTTATTCTGGGCAAGAGAATAAAATTGTTCGTTAAGTAGTTCTCTTTGTCGTGCCCGTTCATTGGTGTATTTATTTATTTCATCCATTTTCTGTAACGAGTAATGTTTAAAACAGTATTCATTCATATATTCAACACCAAGCAAATTTTAGAAAAATGGTTTTTATTCAAAGAGCGAATTCTATGTCTATTATAAGAAAGAAACGGACATTAAGTGAAAGTATAAGTGGCTTTCCACTTAGGCAGATGTTCTAAATACCCTTCTTTTTGAAGAGATATATTTGGGAGCTAAGTATGACATAAGATATAATAAAAATTAATGGTCGGGGATAAAAGTTCTGTATAGGGCCATCTGTTCCTCGAAAGAAGTGGGTTCTAAATTTAATACTTGAAGATGTAACGAAAAATAAAAGTTAAAAGTAGTTTAGGGAATTTAATTTTCCTTACATTATTTTGTATTTTATATAAATTTTCTTTTTTACTTTAATAAGAATTAAGTGACAATTAGTCTAATTATTTAAAAATATGTATATGTAAATTACTTATGTAGATTATATTTTTGCAATATATATGTTTATATGGTACTTTCGTACTATCGCAACAATGCCAATATTCAAGATAAGTCGCCAAGTTTTTGCAACCCTGATTTCCCATTTGTCGTAAGCACTGAATTGGTAAACATGTGCTTCTATTTATATAATGTCGAAAATACCATTGCGATAATACGTAAGTACCGTTTATATAACTTATATAAGGCTAATACTGTGTAAGGCAAGGAAAACTTATGTCCTGAGAGCCATTTATTTTCCTTAAAATTCTCAAGGAGAAAAAAAAAGGAGAGTGTTCGTATTAATTCACAATTATTGCTTTTATTTTCTTGTAATCTTTTAGTTGTCCTCACTAATATAAGCACAAATCTTGGCAACTTTCTCACCAATTAACTACAACATTAAAGCTTCAGATTTTAATTCTTTTAACACATTTTTGCGCGCGTAAATGCTCTTTCTACTATACCAAAAAATACATCCAATGTTTCGTTTCTTCTTTTTTTCGATCTTCTACATAAGAATACTCTTTTTTCTCCTAATTATTTATTTTCGCTTGCTCACCCTTCTCTTGTTCACTCGTTGATGCTTTGTGGAAATGGGCAGCGTGACAGTAATATTTAAATAAAGAAAATAAAGCTTCAAGGGAAAAAGTGTGCAGGAAATTTTACTTAAAAAACAGCTTTAAATTCAAAACTGAACGAACGTCACCCACCCGAGCACGACTGCTGACAGAAGCCGAGTAAACCCGAATGAGCGTAACGCAGCCGAACCTGACGCTTAAGTTAGGTTCACTCTTCAGCAAAACATGACTCTACAGAAGTCAATTTTCAAAAAATTCTAAAATTATGCGTGTACTTTAAAATCAAGTGCATTTTCCTTACATATGCGCATTAATATTGCCTACAAATTGCTTTCTAACAGAATCTGCTGAACGCAAAAGTTTGCAACAGCGGTGCACATGAACAAATTGTCTGAAACACGTGATTTCATTCATCAAACGTATATGACGTCACATGAATTTAGCCAATTGATGTAACAGCAATGCATTTTTTGGAAGCATGCTAAGCGCCTATGAAAATATTTTTAGGAATGTACAAGTTTTAGAAAATGTGAGAGAAAAAAAACACACTTGTAATAAATTCTGCTTCTAATTTATGCGAGATTATTTTTTTAATGTAATCAATTATAATTGTAACTCAAAAATTTTTTGGTTCAGGTTAAAATATCAAACTTCTATTGGAAAATCATAAAAATATGTATACAAATTTTTCCCCCAGACATTATAAACAAAAAAGGCAAATAAAAGTATGACCTTTGTAAAAACTCTATGTAAAATAGTTTTAGAACTCCTTTATTTAACATATTATGTCTATCTGCATTTTGGTAAAAAAATTTTTACTTTCCATTTCGCCGGCGTAGGCGATAAATTCGCCAAAAATGATACAACCAACGCCAAACCGAATAGTCCCTCTAGTAACTTTTTATTGCCATATTTTCAACATAAGTCATTGTCTTTTTCATAATTCTTCAAAATTGGATGAAAAACCATGGAGAAACCAACATTTATATTAACTTTTCATACGTATATTGTTGTTAATAAAGCGTACTTGGCGAGATTTGGTCAGGCGAAATGAAAAAGTACCAAAAAGTTCAATACAAAAAATGCATGAAAATAAATTTAGCGGGTATAAAAAAGTTTATCTTTTTATCATTAAGAATATAAATTTTTAGACGTAAGGGAATTTTTTTTAAAAAAAATCATTTAAAATTAGGGGGAAAAAGGATTGTTTTGAGTTTTTCAATTATAAAATACAACACTTTTTATCGAAAAACGTTCAAAAGCCTATTTGAATTAATGCATAATATAATGGATTAGAAGATGTTTTTTATCTATTGCCAACTTCCAGACTATCAATACAATGCACTCATATTTGTTTTGAATATGTTTATCAATATAAAGTTCATGAAAAACAAATTCAGACGCATTAAGTTAATAGGAGCTTAAATTTTCTATTATCTGAAAAATCAAGCATTCTCTTTTTCCAGAAAGTTCAATACTTTAAGAAATCACGGAAACAATTCGTAGAAAATATATTTTTTACAGTTTTTAGAAATTAAGAAACTGGTTGTTGAATTTCGTTTCTATTAAAAATTGCAATTTTATTAAGGTTAATCTTAGTAAGTTCTTATGCCATCAAGTTTAAAATAAAGTAATTCACTTTTTAAGTATTATTTTCTTTGTTCAATTAAACTTTCAGTTTTATTATTTGTGTTTATTGATGTTATTCTTTTACTCAACTTCACTTGCTTTTTTAAATCATGTGAAGTTTCTTAAGGAGAATAGATAACTACACTGCTGGCCACCGTAAATGCAACACCAAGAAAGACAATAGATATCACAACAAAATTTATTTTGTAGATAACATGTTGACCAAGTATCAAATGACTAAATTTATAGACTTCTGTGAAGTGTGGTTCGTGCCAGAATAAGTAGCCAGAGTAGCCGCCATTGTTGGAGATCACCGCTGCCACACGCCTCGGCATTGATTCAAAGAGACTTTGGATGCGGGTACAGTAGACCAAGCAGCTTCCACACTTTGCCAAAGTTGATCTGGTGTGGCAGCTGGGAGTGTAATCTGGGTCAATCGTTGAGCAACCATGGACCACATGTTTTCTATCGGCGAAAGATCCGGAAAGCGAGCCGGCCAGGGAAGCAATTCAATCTGGTGATTGACGAAGAACCTTTGGACAATGCGTGCCACGTGTGGCCGCATTTGTGTGCTTCCTTCAGGGTGTTGCATTTACGGTGGTCAGCAGTGTAGTTTTGATTCTTTTAACTTATTCCACACCTTCGAAGAACACTAGTTTCCTTAGAAAAAAGTTTTTTAGATATGATATTTATTAATTTATTTATACAAAATGCCAAACATTTGCCACTAAGCCATTAGTCTCGATTTAGCTTCCCAATACTCAAGAATAATAGAGTTAAAAGACAATAATGCAGAGCATTCGCCAATATGGTCCTTATCCATGGACTCTCCAGAGTCACAAAGAATGAATGCATGCTGAGTTGAATTTTAAAATGATGGACATTCAAACTATCGCGGCCAGACGCAAGACTAAATATCGCTATGGCTACAGAACGAGGAAAATCTGGAATGATTGGCATTGAACAATTGAAACACTCCCAGACCTTTCTCTTAGCTTTATTTGATAAGTTACAAACCTCCTCTTCAAATCTAATTTAATTAGTAGTTTTGTTGAATTAAAGTCATGTGGTTATTAGTGGTTTGTAGACTAGTCGTTCCCTTTAGGGTTTGCAATTCCGTGTCATATTTTCAATCCCGGGATTTCGGCATTACATTATCCAAATACCGGGATTAAGATTGGATTATTTATTAAAAATACTTACTTATTAGCATAGTTGAAATTGCATAATAAAATTGAAAATATAATTAAAAATTTATTTAATATTATTTTAAAGAAATAAATTTAAAAAAATTCATCATAAAAAACAAATAAAAATAGTACATAATGAATTTTAAAAAAAAAGCGTTTCTTCATTTCTTGTGTTTCTGTAAATAAGCTTATAAAAACACAGCTTCTCCAGCGTTTCATCGTAGAAACGGCTTCTTATTTTTGTTACAAATTGTTCTGCCGAAGAAAATGCAAGTTCGGATTCTTTACTAGTAGGTATTATCGTCATTAAATAGAAGTGGATTCTTTTCAGGTATAGTCAACCACATCTCCCACCATTTTCAAAATAGAGACATTTCTTTTTGAATTTTTTTGATGACAGTATCTCAAATCTAATAGACTGCATTGGTTTATATACCTCTTTAATAACTTTAATTAGTTCTTCTGGTACACTTAATGGTTCTTGTATATAAATTGATTCAGTTATTGAATCAGAATGTGAATCAATTTCAAGTGTCACCTCATTTGAAATTGAAGATCCAGTTGCATGAGCTGTTAGTAATGCAATGGGATTTGAAGCGTCTCAAATCTTCCAAGCAGGTCCGCTATTAATTAACGGCATTTAATTGAAGAAGGAACTGTGACAAAATCTATTCTTGAGATGTTAGTTATATTATTGTGTAAGCATTGCAGTGAGCCACTTAGATCTGTGCGACGTTTTCCCATACGAGAAATGAGAGCTGTGCATATATTTTTTTTTACCAATAGCACTAAAATTGCACACAAAAAAATCTACGTACATATTTCATACACAAAACAGAAAATTTTGAATAATTAAATTCTTAGAAAATCTTTATGAGAAAATTTTTGTTAATTATAATTTAGACAAAAATTAAATCCCGGGATTTCCGGATTGGTAAACGAACGGAGATCACGGGGTTTCTGAATTCCGGGACTGAAAACCCTACTAGATATCTTTCAAAAATTCTAATTGCCTCTGTCCAAGTTAGCAGACATCGGACATCCTGAAAGGTGGGAGAAATGTCCGTTTTCTGACACCACTCGCGATGGAGAGAAAGTTACCCAGAAGAAAATAAGCGAAAACATATCAAATCTCATGGTTTAACATACACACCTTCCTCGAACCCTTCAAGGTTCAACACGTAAGAAAACTAACATCAAACGTGTACAGTACAAAAAAGTAAATAAGATACATTGAATGTAATACCAGATTCACAATACTTTGAAAAAAATTCAATATATAATTCAGACAAAAATTAAATCCCGGACTAGTTATTTTAATCCCGAGATTTGAAAAAACCACCGGTATCCTGGGACTGGAAACCCTAGTTCCCTTCTCTTTGCCAGTAAATCGGCTCTTTCATTTCCTTCGATGCCACAACGAGCAGGAATCCACATGCAAGTCAATTGAGTTCGTCAGTGTTGAGAATCTTCTAGATTCACAAATTTGTTCGGAAGTACAAACTCTATTGTCGCAAATAGCCTGCAAAGTGAACAAAATAACAGCCCGAGGGGAAAAAAAACTCTTCCGAGCCCTAAATTGATACTAAATTATGAATGACTTAAATAATTTTTTAGACATGGTCAAACACACTTTTGGTTGATATTAGTTGGTGAAAATCTAAAAGACAATTTATATTAATGCCCTTGAAAGCTAGTCTTAGGATATTTCTTTTTTTCTAACTGATTTGGAACACAGAAGGAGCACATGTTTCCCAATTTCCTCGCCATCAATACTACAATCGAAAGAAGATGACGGAACAAATAGCATTTGACTGTAGTTTTTGATTTGAGGAAATAATCATGCGTAATCAAATGTTTTAATTATCATAGTCATAAAATTATCGTAATCATAGATTTTAATGGTATTTCTTACTCGAAATAATTGTTCTAGAATCAAATATACCCAATATTTAATCTTCTTGGGGGCATGATAACCCTACGAGGGGGGATGTAAGCAAAAGTCGAAAGCAAAATATTTTTAAAAAATATTGATTTACTGAAAGTAAATAAAAAAAAATACATCCGACATGGTAAAACATAAAATATACATTTACTCTGATGTAATACATTTATAAATATATCAGTACTGCACAACGTATTTTATAATTAATTTAACAATATTAAGCAAGAACAAGTTTAATAATTACAAGTAACCCCATTGGCTTGCCATACATAAAATTATATGCCAAAATTTAACACTTATCTTGATAGTTTGTAATTAACAAAAGTTAACACTTCTTGATAGGTTAATCCCTTAAATGCCGATTAAAAATTACGCGATTCGCTCCCCAATGCCACCGATGCAAATCTTCTGAAATAAGTAAATCCTTCGCAAACACTGTCAAAATTGTGTTTTATTGCATTTTAAAGCCTTTGGACCAATTTTATGGATAGCAGTTCACAGAAAAGATCGTACGTCGGAAGAACGTATATATACGTTCAGGGCAATTAAGACAATGTCTAAGCGAAACGTTTATGTACGCCAGTGACACTTAAGAGGTTAAAGTCGTATTCTAGGTGAAGCGTCAAAGTATAATATTATTGAATTTAAAACTTTGTTTCTGCATGGAGAGGGGGTGATGAAAATTATAATTGAATATTGGGTTGTAAAAATCTAAAACATAAACTAATATGTTGTAAAAATCATAAATAACAGATTTATTTAATTATTAAATTAATTATTCATGATGCTAACAAACTATGGAAGCTGAGAAAATAACTAATTAAAGGAACTCCTTTTTACTCATTTCTTTTAACAGTCGAGCGCGTGCTGAATACCATTAAATAATTCCGTCAGAATTTCTTTTTCTTTGAGTGCAACCGAAATGTGCTAAAGATGTCGACTTACAAGAAAGAAGATTTACAGCTGAAGCGTGATTAGGGAGGTGATGTTGAGCAAGGAAAGATTTGTGAGAAAATATATATAAATGCTAATGAATAAAAACAAAAAGCACTGAAATGAAATATATATGTTCAGAGAAGAAATATATCAAGAACGCTTTGATATATACTTACAAAAAACTATCGAAATAAAATGGGTCAGCGTTAATAGGTTTTTCAATAAATGCCACAGACATTTGAAGAGAAAAAGAAATTCTACATAAAACTATAAATAATATTTTTTTCAATGCTAGTGTCTTACGAATGTTATGGTGGACGAGAATTAACCAGACATAGTTGAAATTGAAGTAATTTTGAAACATATTTTATTTTTCTTGATTTAAATATTAAAAATTATTACGCACGTGGACATTTTGCCTATCTTAACAAAATATATTTAACATAATAGTAGTATTTTCCTATAAAGGAATCTCCACTGAGGCAATTTTTCTCTTAAATTTTTTGGAAATGAAAGAATTAATCTCTTAGCTACGTAATGGTCTAAATCATAGGTTCTCAACCTTTTTTGAACTGACACTCCCTTTTCTAGTGAACATTTCTATACCGCCCCCTCCCACTCTAGAGAAATAAGAGAGTACATAGCACATAATGAAAACAAGGGTTAAAATTTAAAAAAAATTTCTATTACTAATAGAATAAATTTTTTAATATAATTTTTTTCTAAAGACTCAATATTTTTACTTGCGAATCTGAAATAGCTATTGCCCCATACATATATAAATGTGTAATATTATATATTTTAGTCATAGATAGAATATTGTTGGAATTGAAACGCTACTGAATTTCTTCTTTATTTAAAAGAGTGGAATAAATGTTTTAGCTTACCTATTATAAATACAGACAGGGGTTTTGATGATACGAAGTAATTTATAATAAATTATTGCTTTTTCAAAATAAATATAAATTGACAGTTTCAGTCTTCAAAGAATCACACGTTAATTCCTGATTAACAATATTTAATTATGTTTCTTCGATAATATACGTAATGAAATGCAATGGACGACACATTTTTCCTACCGCTCACAGACAAAGACAACACGTGCACTACAGAAATTAAAATGCACTATATCATTCAATTTAACGTAGTTCGGAATGTAATGTAATCTTTAAGTTTTTCATCCACTTCCCAAACAACCGAAATATGTGAATTTTCGTACATGTGATGTAGAAATGATTTAAATACATACACTCAACATAAGATAAACTGTATTAAAGTTTACTTTTGTGAGTACATAATCAGCGTGTTTTTTTTAGTCTTTTTTTAGACTATATTTGATCAATCTGCCCAAGCCCCTCCGTGCCATCTCAATGCCTCCTAATTTTCTTTGGGTTTTTTACTGCCCCCCTGAAAGTCTCAAACGCCCACAAGGGGGAGTTATCGCCCACGTTGAGAACCTATGATCTATATCTTCACTAAAAACAATAACGTGATTTAATATTGATATGAGTTTCAAAGACAATTATAAACATACGGTAAAAAACGTTTAACGCGAAAAAGTGTAAGACAAAATACTGGGTAACACGAAATTATACAGAGGTCCCCACAAACTATTATGTATTTTCATTCCTTTTTTCCCCCTCTTTTCACGAAAAGATTTCCCTTCGGCGAATGAACAAAATACTGAAAACATCAGCCGGATTGGACTGTCCTATTGTATTATTTGAAGAATGCAATACAGTAAATGATGATAATGTGTGTACAACTCCCCTTCTCTTCCAATTATGACAGACGAAGACATTTCGGTATTTATTCAAAGCTGAAAAAATATAATTAATGCAAATTCCGACAGTGGAAATGAAATGAATCACGTAGCTTCTTTTCCCACATCATTCGAAATTAGGAACGCGATGAAAAGTATGCGTAGAGTTATTTAGACGCGCATTTCAATGGTGTGAGGAATAACAAAATGGGCGAAATCGAACAATTTGTTGAGAGTTTGATTCTAAAAAAAAACAATGCAAAGAAAAACATCGTATAGTTTCCCAAAAAAATTCAATAAATGTTTTGTTTTTTTAAAAATTTCAACATTTTGTATTAAATTTCTTTAAGCTCTTGTGAATGTTCCTGTTTTATTTATTTTTATAAAATATATGCATATATACATATCTATGTAAATAAAATAAAATCTGATAAATTTCATTTTGTTGATAAATGGTTTTTGTTTTTGTAATATCCTTTGTCACGAAAAAAATATTTCAGTCTTTTCAGTTTCGTGTTAAGCGATTTTCATTGTATTTAACAATTTTGAATAATCGTAATTAAGTTTGAATGTGTGTTGGAGGAAATGTTTATTGACGCATCAATACAAAGCAACACGAAGACCTCAGTATTTTAAACCCCGGTCAAGTGACGAAAATAACACTTGAGCTGACACCCCCGCTGCGAGCTTCCACAATACGCCAACGGGAATATTTTTCGAACTGGGGCTCTAACTCATGACACGCCGGCCACGAGGCCTTAACCGTCATCACTAATTAAGTCTTAAAATAACAGGTTAATTCAGTGCTTCTCAAACAGTAGGGAGCGCCTCCTAGGGTGGTGTGATAACGCTAGCAGGAGGGCAAAAACATATTGAAAAATCGAAAACAAAAGATTTTTTAAAAAAAAAAATTACTAATTAATTGAAAGTAAACAAAATATATTCTGACATAATAAAAAATTTAAAAAAAAACATTTACGCTGATATAATAAATGTATCAGTACTGCAAAATGTATTTTATAATTAATTTAACAATATTAAGTTAAGAACAAGTTTAATAATTACTGGTGACCCCACAGGCTTGTTATACATATACGTAAAAATTGCAAATATTAACACTTATCTAGAAAATTTGTACGCTTTATAATTAATCCCTTAACTATCGATTTAATAGTTAAGTGATTCGCTTCTCAATGCCATCGTTTTCTACATATGCAAGCGTATGTGGTGTATTGGGGGTGGGGTGTAAAGGGAATAAATATGAAAATATATATCCTCTGAAATAAATAAATTGTTCGCAGACATATGTATTTTGTCAAGGACATTTTATTGCATTTCAAAGACTTCGGAATAATTTTATGGATAATAGTGAACAGAAAAGATCGTATTTCGAAAAGCCGAATATATACGTACGGGGCAATTTACGCACTTGCTGCGCTAGACATTTATATACGCCGGTGGCACTTAAGAATTAAAAGTCGTATTGCAGCTGCAGCTATAGCGTCAGAGTTTCGTATTATCAAATTTAATACATTGTTATTGATTGGAGGGGGGGGGATGCAAAATGAAAATTATGATTGAATAAGGGGGGGGGGTCGTAAGTATTGAAAGTTTGAAAAGCACTGGGTTAAATCTATAAATCTAATTTATAATGCTTGTCCAATCCTCTTTGTAATGCATAAAAATACTACCCAATCTTACTTCTATTTACACAATATCTATCAAAATTCAAAATGAGGATAAGTTTGTATAAATCGATATTTTTATCTGCATTTCAAAGGTACTGCTAACAATTTTATAATAAATTTTGGTAGCAAAAGTAATTTCTAAAATATATGTTGTCATAAAATATATTCATATCAATCCATATTCATTATTATAGCTCATTCATATATGATTTTTCGCATATTCCTTGGCACCACAAAAAATAACTTTTACAGCTTGGCAAATTAAATTAGTGCAACTTTCTGGAAGTTCCTAACACACTTCAGATGGTTGTTACGCAAGAGATAAAATATGGGACTAACGACAAGTTGAAGTGGATGCAATCAGTGACATTTTTCTTTTTCCTTCGAATTGTTATAACTGAATTTTCCTACATAATTTTTCCCAAGCTCTCTACATAGACTGGACATTTTTTTCCCCGGAAATATAGCATTATAAGGGCTTTATTAAAAGAGGGATACTAAGATTATTTGAAAGTTCTAGTCTTAGCTATATTCACAAATGCGTTTTTCTTAAACATTTACTAGCCATTGAAAGTTAATTTATTAATAACTTTTTCGAGCACTAAATTTTACATACACTAGACTTAATCTAAATACAGTAAAATATTTTTTTTTTACAAATTAGAGTCTATGTTAATCAATAAATCCGCGGGCTGTGTGGGAAAGGCAGACTCAGACTTTCATCCCTTCAGTGGGTCGATAAATGAGTACCATCTTGCTTCGGGACTAAACACTGGGGATTTAACGCCAAACTGATCACCTGACCAGAACAACTGTTCTTGCAGCTCAGCATCCAAGGTCACATACACTGAGATGGGTACGTTAGGCCTTGGCCCTCATGGGCTTTTGCGCCGCAGAGTTTAGTAGTAGTTATTAAATAAATTAAAAAACATTTTGCCTACACACAGTGAAATTATAACTCAGAAATCTTATTTTGAATACTATAAATCCAAGGTAAGATATAAACTATTAACTAGTCTTATCAATAATACCCTGGTATAATAGTTGACAAAACAAGGGAATGTGAAAAATATGTGTCATGGTAAAATCCATAACTGTTTGAACTGATTATTTTTATGAATGTAAAGAAAAAAGATTATTTTAGAATCAAGAAACTAGAAATGTTAACTTATATGCGAATATTTATTGGTAGTATATTGGTATATAACAGGTAACAAAAAAAAGAATGCGAAGATATACGTGTCGTGGTAAAATCAAAAACTGTTTGAGGATATATGTACACAGGGTCCGGTTTATTAACCTCGACTGTTTCAAAAGGCAGTTAAAAACAAAGAAAACAAGATGCAGAAAAAAGTGTTCTATTTTTGAACAACAAATACGATGCCATTTTACATTAACTGGTTTTAAAAATTATGTCCGCTAAATGGCATCCTCCAATGGTGACACATTGACGAAGTCTTTCCCGAAAGCTCTTCAGAACATTACCCCTGGCGCTGTTTTGATTTCATCTGATGAGGCTCACTTCCGCTTGTCAGGCACTGTGAATAGACAAAATCTTCACTACTGTGTGTAGCAGAAACCCTCAGCTACTTCACCAAAGACCACTTCACAGTCTTCGTGTGATAGTTTGGTGCGCCATTGCTGAATTTGGTGTGCAGGGTTCTTATTTTTCGAAGAAGATAAACTAACAGTAACGGTTATTTCAGATCGCAGTTGTCACATGATCGAGACCGTCCACCAACCTAAGTTAAACCAGTTTCTTGGGGACCATGAAGAGGCAGAAATCTGGTTCTAACAAGACGGAGCCACAGCTTCGCGGTGTTTGCTGGGCATTCTGAGAGAGTTGTTTCTTGGACGTCTTCTCTCCTTTAGAGGAGATATCGCCTGCCCCCCCCCTCAAAAGTCACCTAATTTATCACCTTATGATTTTTTTCCTTTGGGGACACTTAAAGGCGCAAGTGTACGAACATCGTCCTACACCCTGCAAGGATTAAAGGTGGCAATCATTCATCCAGGCAGTGGCTGTCATTCCACTGGAAATGACGCGAAGAACTAGGGACAACTTTGGGTAAAGTCTTGGTCAATGTGTCACTATTGGAGGACGCCATTTAGCGGACATAATTTTTAAAACCAGTTACAGTAAAATGGCTGCAAAAAGACTTTAAACTCTTAAGTGCCACCGGCGTCTCACCAACTCTTACCTAATATTAAATCATAATTTTCATTGCCCTCCCTCCATTCAATAATGATGAATTGAATTCAACAGTACTATACTTTGACACCAAAGCTGCAAAACGACTTTAAACTCTTAAGTGCCACCGGCGTGTTTTAACGTCTCACTCATCTAAATCGTTATTTGCTCCGGACGTATATATACGTCTTTCCAAAATTCGATTTTTTTTTCTGTGCATTGCTATCCATAAAACTATTCCAAAGGCATTTGAATGCAATAGAAAGACCTTGACGGTTTGTTTGTGAAGGATTTACTTATTTCAGAAAATTTACTTATTTATTCCTTCCCCCCTCCTCGATACATCACATACGCGCGCCTACGCGGAAAACGGTGGCATTGAGAAGCGAACTGCGTATTTTTTAATCAGCGGTTAAGATATTAATTATTAACAGTACATATTAATATAAGCGTGAGAGTTTTTATATATAATTTAATATATCATAAGGGGTCACTGCTAATTGTTAAGCTTGTTCTTAACTTAGTATTGTTAAATTAATTATAAAATACATCGTGAAGTACTGATACATTTATAAGTGTATTATAACAGTGTAAATGTGTGTTTTATTTCTTGTCAGAATGTTTTTGTTCGTTTACTTACAGTATATTAATAACTTTTTAAATACTCTTTTGTTTTCGACTTTTCAATATACTTGCACCCCCTACTAGAGTTTTCAAGCTTACCTAGGGGCTCGCCCTACAGTTTGATAAATGCTGACGTATATTATTCCTTTATTATCAAAAATGATATTGTAAAATTGTCGGATATAAACTGACGTAGAATAATCAAAAGCTCATGTTGCCGTGGTTGCGCTATATGCACCAGTATGGCATTATAACAAATTGTAACACATTTAAACCTAATTCGCTTGTTACAGATACGTTCTATGTTAAAATGAAGGGTCATTACAATAGATTTCTTAAGCCATTTACTGAATTAAGTGCGTCAGCAATATGGATAAAAATTACAAAAATATCCAAAAGTAAGAAAGCGGTATCAATTATTCACTAAAGGTACTCCACCCACAAACTTTTCTACAACAATTACCACAATGACATATTCCTACTTTATTCCTTTCTGCCTGACGTCACGAACTTTTAACAAATGTCTGCCCCTACTGAAAAATGTTCTATTAATCTTTTGACACTCCTATCAAAAGGAACAGGCAACAGTTATCACACCATATCAGCCTGGAAAGAGGATTTCCCAGCAGATGGTTGTGACAAGCTGAAAAACCGAGCATTTATTTTTCATTCAACCCTTTTGCGCACTTGAGTTTACAGAATGCGGAATTTTCTATTCGCCACTTTTTAAAATTCAGCATACGTCGCCCAAGAAAAAGAAATAATAATGATAAAGATTCAGTTGGCGAACTGCAGAGATATTTTTTTTCTTGCGATAAAAATTGCATCCACAAAAGAAATATTTATTTTTAGGCTTTTGAAGAGGTTGAGAGAGCTTTGTTGAAAGTAACCACCTCATCGGACTTAGAAAGAACGCTTGAATTTCTTCTCTATCTGTTGTTTTTAAAATTTGTGTGCAGCACTTTGTATGTTCATTCTTTTGTGATTATAATAAATTTAGAAGATTATATACATTTCTTATGATTTTAAGTGCATGCATAAGTACAAAATTGAAAATTGTGTATGGAAATTAAATGTTTATGATGAAAAAATGTTTATTAATATATATCATATTAATATTACTGGTGTACCTTAAAGGTATTCACAACGCTAAAATCTATAAAATATTTTCCTTCTTTATGAAATTCAATGAAAATATTCTTAATTATGTAGATATAAAATTCAAAGTCTTAGTTAGAAAAGAAAATATGAAAAATATTCTGATATATTAAAACATTTTATATATATTTGTACAATCTAGGGGTTTAAAATTTAAAAAGTTTCTGTCATAAACTTTGTATTCTTCCATGCTAATAAAAGGAAAAACCGTATTTACTTGAATCTAAGCCGCACTATTTTCCAAGTGTTTATGGTACTGAAAATTGGGTGCGGCTTAGAATCGAAGGTAAAACATTTCTGGGAGGGGGAAATTGAATTTCGACCTCTTTCAAAAAGGAAAATGTTTCCGTCAATTCTGGCCACTTCTCCACTGTATTCCCGGGAATCCTGGGAACGACAATTACATTCCCGGGAAATCAGAAACCCTACTTAAGAATGATTATAAATGAAACAAAATGTAATCATCATGCATTTTTGGATAGTTTCCTCACATCTCAGTTATCTAGAAATAAACTCAAACTTAACATAATGGCGTATCAATATCTACATTATATCAATTAGAAAACAGATTATTTTCTTTCTAATGTTATTTTAGAACCAAGCACTATACACTGCTTATGTGAAGATGACATTTAAATTTATATTGCATGCTATTTATTTGCAAAGCTGACCAAATACATTTTGAAACACTTATCATTAAATATTTGCTATTCCGAAAAATATTTATTTATTTTTATTTTTGTTTAAAATGCTTTTAATGGTTGCACCGTTTAATTTTTCAGGTTAATAATAATTGTCTTACAAAAAGAAAAAGATTTACATGTTGAGCAAAAAATACACTGGACTTCAAATCGGTGTTAGTTTCCTCTAGAAATATGAAGTACAACTACAAATAATTTCTTTTAATAGAATAACGCTTTCAACTTTACCAACCATATCATTGTTGGAGATATTTTTTAAATAACAAATATACTTTTCAGTATGTGATGGAGCAGATTAAAAGAAAATAAACTTGTAACCAGAAAGCAGATGGGATTATAAAATTTTATGCGCGTAATGAAACAATTCTACGTTTGCAACTTACAAAACTACTACATGGAATTATACTTCATTACTTCTTTCATTTTAAGATGTTAAATTGTTCGGGGAAAATGCACTTTGGCTTAGCTAATCTCTTAGCTTAGAAAGTTTGGAACGCATGAAGATACACAACAATGCTTAAAACTAAAAAGAATGCAATTACAGACATAGTAATTAAAATTAATCCAAGTGGATATTTTTCCCGTTTATCGATTTAATTTCCCACAGAATGTTAAATGTTTATCCGTGATCAATTAATTAATGCTTTATTTATGATAATTTCCAAAGAATTCTTCTAAGAGATGCATTATTACTATTTTATGCTTTCTTTTAAAATGTTAGTTAATGTTTAATTAAATACAACTGATAGTATTTCGATGTTTGTTAAGATTACTTGATTTATTTTTAAAAATCTAAATTATATTAGTTAGTAATTAATATCTGCATTTATAATGCACATTGTCTCAAAGTTATATAGTTGAAATAATAGCTACTAAAATAGATTTTATATAATATATATATTTTTTACATGAAACTTGTTAAATCCTTTGTCTATATCTACAAGAAATATTGTTCACGAACTAAAATTGTATGTTAAAATATAGAATATATAATGCAACGAAATATTTCCCTTTCTTGTTATAAAATTACTTTATATAATAATAAAAATTAAATAACCTTTAAACGTATTAATACATTAAATTTTATAAAATATATTATATTCTGTTAGTTAATACTTCATGTAAGTACAATTATATATGAGTGAAGAATAAATAAAATTCTATCGTCTGCATATTTAGATTCTGCACACAAAAAATATGGAATTAATAAACTTCTCAACTTAGGTTCAAAGCAGTTATTTTAATTATAATTAATTTTGAAACTTTATTTATTATAATTTATCTAACTCATTTAATAATTTTTATTATATCATAATTAACTTCTCAGCAAAATTTAATTAATAGGCATAAAAATACAATTATGAACAATTGTATTTTTTTCGTCTGAACTCATAGACTTACAAAGTAAAAGATCGGGGAGGGGGGATTAAAGTGTTTAAAGAATTCTTATTAGACCTTGATTATTAAAACCCTGACGCAAGCTTTTCATATAAAATATAGAAAAATGATTAAGTTTGCAAAATTATTCACTTAAACAGAATTCCATGGAAGATCATACTTTATTTTGCTACTTATAAAATTAACCATTCACATTAGGCAAGACTTAAAAAGCGTTATAAGTCCAAATTTAATTATTGAAAAGCTCGCTTGAAAACTATTCAATTCTAAGCAGATTATGTAAGAAAAAATTTGTAGAAAATTTTTTGATAAAGTTTTAAAAAATTTCTAAATTAATTTTTTTCCTGTTGAACTGTTTAAACAACTTTCTTACAATTAATTATTTATATGATGGCAATCACTTAATTTTTAGAAAATAAATCACATTTATACGTTGAATAATCTACTTAAAACAAAACAAAAAAATTTCAAACAGTTTAATGAATTTTTATTTGGAATAAAATCTTCAGACTCGCCTAGCATTGTTAGAATTTTTATTTCTTGTTCTAATTTGTTCAGAGTTAAAAAAACAACATTAAAAAAATATAAATTACATCTATTATTGCAAGTTAATTCCATGTTTATGGTTTTTACTTTAAAAAAAACCTTCCAGATAAAAAATAAATGACGAAAACAATATAACGTATAATTAAAAAAAGATTAATTATCGTAATATATGTTTTCCTTAATTGTATAATAATATGTAAAATTACCTCCCAATTACGATAAATAAAGCTTAAGGCAATTAATTTTATTTATTTTGAGATAATTATCATGTTGAAATAATTAGATATGCTACTATGTTATTTTTATGAATGAAACCTGTAACACATTTAAGAATGTTCTTTATTTTAATTATTGCAATTAAAATATTCGAACAAAATTCTCTCTCGTCACTTTTTCTAACTGATTTAAAAGCTAGTAGAACACCGTATATTGAAATACTGCATATATAAATTGAATACTGATTCTATTGATAGATTGAATACTGATTCCATTGATATATTGAATACTGATTCTATTGATATATTGAATACTGATTCTATTGATATATTGAATACTGATTCTATTGATATATTGAATACTGATTCTATTGATATATTGAATACTGATTCTATTGATATATTGAATACTGATTCTATTCATATATTGAATACTGATTCTATTCATATATTGAATACTGATTCTATTCATATATTGAATACTGATTCTATTCATATATTGAATGCTGATTCTATTGATATACTGAATATTGATCCAATTGTTAACGACCATTCAAACTACGCTCAACTGAACAACGGTGGTGGCAGATAGTCAACACCTGCCACTACGCATGTGCAGCGTTTCGTTTCGCCAGGGTTGCACCAGTATATATAAATATATAAATGACTTGTATATATACATATTTCAAAAATAGACACATATGTCATTTAAATTCAACATGAATTTTCAAAAAAAATAATAAATTTAGTTTTGTAGACTTTACAATTTGATGCACATTAACCCCGGAGTCTGGCTACACTTCAGTTTTAATCAATATTTCAATTTTTAAATCTTTTATTTTATAATATTCATTTACCTGTAAATTTAAACAAAAAATATCATCTTATAGTTAACACAACGTATTTCATCAATTATCAAACATTTTTAGAGGCATTAGATATGTTTTTAATCCAATCAATTTTTACTTTCCGTTCTAACTAAAGCAAGACCACTCAAAAAACGCCTTGTCCTAATACATTACAAACGATGGTCATCAATGCAACAAAATAAAAGGGGGAAAAAATCCCAAAACACGCAAAGAAAAGATAAAAGCTGCTGCCATTACAAAATAAGCAATCATTATACTAAAACAGATCTCCTATCAGTAGTAGAGACAGTATCTTTCTTCGCGTGCAGTTTGTAATTGTGGAAACTCCCTGCGTCTAATGTATGAGGTTCAACATGATCAATCAAGGACGTTTACAGTGTGTCATCATAAAGTGTCGGTTCTAAGATGAATGATCTATGTTTTGCTTTCAACTGAAGTAGTAAGTTGATGTTTGATCACTACAACGTCAAGCTTGTGGTGATTGGGAAATGCTGCCAGGTTGCTGTACAGAGGGTACACTGGAAGTTAGAAATCCAGTAAGGTTTGAAATTATTGCTCAAGAAATAGTGAAATCGATGGTAGAGGTTTGATTTATGAGTTAGACATTGTGAAGCTTTAAAATTGAGCACAGTTTTATGGTAAAAAGCGTAAAAAATTTATTGCATACTTTGAGATCTAAAAAAATGATTCTTAAGGTTTATTGTTATCAAGTGGAATGACTTCAGAAATATTAAAGTTCATTGTTGAATTAATGAATAATCTAATAATTAACTCACACATTTTGGCAACTTGCGGCGCAGATTCTTGGTAATTCATGCAAAAAGGAATTTTACGCGCATCTGCGTTGGAGAAATTCAAATTATAAAAGAGAAGCATTTAAATATTTCGTTTTGAACTGTGGCAACGAAGATACTTCTATTGATTTACTTTCATTCAATCGATTGCTGTATGGAGCTTTATAATCTGATTTTATATAGGTGTTCTAGGAATTGTTCTGCGTATTACGTCGTATGGTTTGTTGATTGATGGAAAGAAATTTTGCAATGTCTGTTCGGAATTTAACAACACGAACGGGAACAGGGAAATCTACCAAACATATAGAGAAAGCAGAGAGACACATTTACAATGACTGAAAACAAATTTTCGATATTTCTGAAGTAAATCTCTGAAGGAATGATTATTTCAAACAAAATAGCACCACAGAACGATTTAAATTACATTTCTTATCAAATATATGTTTCTCGTGTCACTTCTTATTATTAAAAGTGTTATTTTATATTTATATTCGCTTTAAGTATTCTTTCTAAAAATATTAAAATGATTAATAATATAAACTAACATAAAAAACACACACATGAAGAGGAGGTGCAAAAGAATATTTATGAGCGGTATATAGTGTTATTTAAAATGAAAGCTTAATACATTTTGTGACTTTATATTTGATTATATAAAATTGAAGTTCTAATAATTCATAAAAAATTATGATCGTTTCATTTGAAGAAGAGTTTAAAGTTACTGACTACGCATTCTGACACCGATTTCGAAAAAAGCATGTAAATTTTCTTTTCTTTTGATATTTAGTATCAGTTGAATAAGAATATGCCTATGAAATTGCTTTATGAATATAATCACAATAAAAAGATTACTTAAATTCAATAATTTGGTAAAAAATGAAGAAAAAATTACTTATGTTCAAAACATTCTTTTATGTGGAATATGCTTCTATAATAATAATATTTTGTTTTCCTATCGTTAAGACTTCTGTTCAGAGTGCCTGAAATGGAATTTTTGAAAATTCATATTATTTTCAGAGTTACAATTACAGTAGAACGTCGTTTATCCGAACGTTTATTATCCTGAGCGTCAAATATCCAGACCAAAGTCTGGATACGTTTTCGAACAGTGCAATGCTCAACAGTTGTTTCACGTGAGGCCAAAAAGTGACGGGAAGACCCAAGGTGAGAGATATTTGAGTAATTTCACTTGTGTGCTTTGGTAAACATTTGTGCGGAATATTAGGTCAGATTGTTGAGTCTCTTTTGTTGAGTTTTGTTGATGTAGAAACCTGGATGGCATACGATGCAGAAGACTGTGGCTTTCAAATGCTAAATGATGACGAGATTGTGACTTCCGTGGAAGAAGAATACGACCCCGTCGAATATGAAACGGATAAAGACAACGAAAGTAGCAAGGATCCATCAAATGCTGACGCTTTTCTGCGTTAGAGACAGCTATGGAGTGGAACAAACAACAGAGTGCTGTCCTACTCACTGCTCAAGAGAATAAGAGACCTTGCAGCGAAAACACGAGTGTGTACAATGGTACAGCGAAAAATAAGTGATTATTTTCCACAATAAAGATAAAATTGCGACATGTTGCACCTATTTTGCTTTTTCTTGAAGCACGTTTCCCGCAATTGAAAATTTTCAAAATCCGTATAATGTCCGGTTTTATAAACTGCATGGATCGCATTCGGTTTTCGGTTATCCGAACAATCGCGTATCCGAACGGTGTCTGGTCCCAATTGATTCGGATAAACGACGTTCTATTGTAATTGAAATAATAACCAGTGCTTCTTTAGAAAAAAAATCATCCCTCTAGTATATTAAGTATGAATTATTTATTTCAAAAATCCAAGCTCAGTTTCTGAGCAAAAGTCTTAGACAAAGAATTTTTTAAGCATAAAATGATTTTCCATACAAGGTAAATATTCGAAAACATGTCATTTTTTCTTCATTAATTTCCCATAAAATAATTGCCTTTAAATAATTTTTATTGTTAAATAATCAAAAGAATTTTATGTACACTTTCTGTTTCAAAAAACACAAACAATTTGAAAATTGTTCATTTAAAAACTTTTGGAAAATCATTGTTCCGAACGCAGTGTTTGAAAAAAAATTTCGATCTTATTGATTCAAGATGAAACCCTAAAGATTGGTTTGAAAAATGATATATTTTTAAAAATACCCAATTGCTGCCATCTTTAATTTATTCTACAAAAGTGGTGATTTTAAAATGATTTTAATATCAATCATGCAAACTTAGGTAGCAGTATACCCAATTCCTACAATTACGCTATTGTATACGATTATTTCATGAAGTTCTATAACAAGCATGCTATATTCAAAAGCACCTATTTTATATTCAAACTCATAGATTAAGCATCTAAAATTTACGTTTTTGTACCAGCAATTTAGAGTAAGCTTACTAAACCACATTTATATTTATAAGTCAAAAAATTTGCAAGATAATCGATTTAGTAATCGTTTTTTTTTTACCTAACATGTATAGAATTTTCCGCTTTGTGCACTTCATGGTGCAGACACGCAATTGCGCGTGTTGCTGCGACTTGTATAAAGACATTCATACACCGTGTAATTTTTGATTATGACGCACAAATACGATCGGGAAGCATTGTTCGAATATACGAACAGTTGTTTTATCTTATTCTTTTTTTTTAAAGTTGTTCTTTAACCTGCTCTTATGATCAACTGTTTTATTTTTTCACATACATAAATTTGACATCCGCAATTTGAATAGGAAAGTAATAAATGCATAAATAAATGCATCTAATTTAGTCCTTTATATTAAGCGCTTTTATACATAAATGCTTGCCCGTTTAAGCGAATTCAGTATCCAGGTAATTTGCGTAAGAAATACATTTTGAATATTTATTTGTCTATAATATATGCAGTAGTAAAAATAGTATATTTTACTTATTTTACATTAAAAATAGTTAACGTATATTTCTGTGCAAGAGCTGATAATTTTTGGAACCTTTTTAAAGAATAAATTAAGAAGTTCGGCGTATATACTATCCACTTATCTCTGAAAAATTATACTTTACAAAAAATGGTTTCTTTTTATCATTTTCCATTAGGCATGCGAAACCCGCTTTAACTTTTTACCTCTGTGTGAATTTGTAAGTGAACATTTACACATTTTTTTTAATTTAATAATTTTCATAATTTTTTTGGTTGCTTTCTATGTATATGTATGATGTAAAACAGATTTTGTGCTCCAAACTTCATAAAAAACTAACCATTTAATTTTTTTAGGGAAAAACTTAAAACTCATTGGAGTGATTAAAAATGCTACTCCTCCTGCGAAAATTAACGCACATATCAGAAATTTGATTTACAAGTACGTTTAACTACGTATAACAAAAGTTGGTATGGGTTTTGCGATAACATGATTGGTTTACGTACAATACTTCTTGTTGAAAATTCCTTAAAAAATGTGTAAATTCTAAATTCAATGATTTCTTAAAAAAATAAGTATTGCCTTGATTGAGAAATGTATATCAACTTTTGTTTCATGTACTATTAGCAATAAGTGAAAAATATTTCCAAGTATTAAGCAGAATAGAAAAAAGCCGCTAAATAAAGAAAACTAGTTATTTTATCTCTCCGAGGTAAACCAGTTTAAAGTTTTGATTTGCAATTGGATGTGAATAAAAACAAATGTTAAAGTTATCACAACTCTGCGTTTTTTAAACTTAGAGCTCTCAAGTTTTGTGAGTTTATAGAAAAGAATATAAATAGAATTTAAACTAGAAAAAATAGATTTGATTTTTTGACCGAATTTTGTCAATTGAATTTTACTGCGTTCTTTTAATTCAATTTTTATTCTAAAAGAAGGAAAAGGCAAGAGAGTAGCCGAAAATGTTAGGGTCTCCCTGCAAAACCAGGTTTTATGCCTCAAACCAAAGGGTACGTACTTACTAAGTATCAGTCACGCTTGGGCGTTCTAGAATCCTGCACCCTCCCCACCCCCCGATTTGAGGGTTCCGAGGGTCTACGTTACGCCCCTGGGAAAAAGTCATATAAATCCTTTATGAAAGTGCCAGAATCTGAGTTCCAAATAGTTTGTAAAATATTTTGTCATTCATTTGGATATAATCACTGAATGCATATGATCACTATGCAGCAGTTTTTTCCCTCAAAGTCATGAAACATATGTCGACGATTACGTACCGTACATGAATTTCTTTTCTTGCTCATTTTTCAAAACAATAATAATAATAATAAAGCAGGAAACATGATTATCTTAGATTCTGCGCAAGATAAATTTTAAAAATATGTGTTAGCTTACTACATGACCAACAGAAAAAAGTTTTTCAACAGGAACATTTCTTTTAATTCGGTTTATATACAGATTTTTATGTTTTGTTAAATTTTTGAATACCACAGCCTTGGCTTGTACACAAATCGGAAACATGAACGTTAACTTATTATAATTATTTACTTATTCAGGTATAAATATGTTTCCTGATGAAGATTACACATGGAATTTTGATGTAATCAAAATATTTGCAGTGATGCTGCCAACAGAAATGATGTTATTGCAATTTTCTACCCTCTTTGCCCATTTTTGTCTTTTAACATTAAAACAAATACGATTTAGGTAAATAATTAAGAAAACGTTCAAACACTGTTCGGTATTTTATTTTTATAACAGTACAGTAGAACGTCGTTTATCCGAACGTTTATTATCCGGAGCGTCAAATATCCGGACCAAAGTCTGGATACGTTTCCGAACAGTGCAATGCTCAACAGTTGTTTCCCATGAGACCAAAAAGTGACGGGAAGACCCAAGGTGAGGGATATTTGGGTAATTTCAATTATGTGATTTGGTAAACATCTGCGCGGAATATTAGGTCAGTTTGTTTTCAATTGAGGTTGTTGGGGCATACGTGCTCTTTTCTTGAGTTTTGTTGATGTAGAAACCTGGATGGCTTGCGATGCAGAAGACAATGAATTTCAAATGCTAAATGATGACGAGATTGGGACTTCCGATTAAGAAGAATCCGACCCTGTTGACAATGAAACGGATGAAGACGAGGACAACAACAACGAAAGCAACAAGGGTCCATCAAATGCTGACTCGTTTTTGCGTTAGAGACAGCTATGGAGTGATACGAACAACAATTAGAGTGCTGCCCTTTCCAACTACTGCGACTGCAGAGAATCAGAGACCTCTAAGCGAAAACACGAATGGTACAGCGAAAAATAAGTGATTATTTTCCACAATCAAGGTAAAATTGCGACATTTTGAACCTATTTGGCTTTTTCTTTAAGCACGTGTCCCGCATGTGATGATTTCGTATAGTGTCTGGTTTCATATGCTGCATGGTCACATTCGGTTTTCGGTTATCCGAACAATCGCGTATCCGAACGGTGTCTGGTCCCTATTGATTCGTATAAACGACGTTCTACTGTATAGCTATTATACACTAACCATTTTTGTTAAATCTTTTTGCAATGTAAATGTTCAAAGAGATCTTTGAATTACCGTTAATAATCCACTAGTTTTTTTTAATTATTTCTCTAAATTAGTTAAAGAGAAAAAACAACAGATGGAAATTGTTTCCTAGTAAACAAATGAAAAAAACTGATTCCTAATTTAATTTATGAAATTTCAAAATAGGCACCATCAGAAAAGGACAAAAATAAATTTATGCTAAACATAAATTATTTCTTAAAGGATAGAATATTCGAAAATCTCGTAATTTATCATTTTAAGTGAAGATAAAAGCGTTTAATTTAAATATTGAAATAATGATACTTATTCATATTCTTAGACACTTCACAAGTCGCCGAACTCATGTATTATACATAAAACTTTTAATTTCATATCTCTGATTCTCCACATCGTTAAAACCAACCTAAAAATTTGTAATTCAAATCAGCGATATAGAAACTCACTTAAAACATGTACTTCACGCCAAAATTAATGAAACTGACTTTTCCACAATTTAAATTTCGTTTCCATGTATTTATTTCCAGGTCAAACTTCCGTTCTCCACAATGTTTCCTTTGCACCAATGACATCTGATAAACATCGGCACTTCCGTGCGAAATAGGAACCTACCCCTTTGTTTTCACCTCATTATGGATTCACCCGACATTCCACCAGGACATGTTTCATAGCACTTAAGCTCCTTGTCATCTAGTAACTCCCTGAAAACTGCGCATTAATTCTTAGATTTCCGCTCCGATAATTGCTCTGGCTCCCTATTATAATGCGGTGGAAACCCCTGTGTTATCTTTAGGCGTTGCTGTGTTGAGTAGCTACAGATAGTATCGAGTGGTGAGACAGGTGGTAAATCAGCCCGTCGCGGGTGCAGCGAAAATAGAGTAATTGTAGCGTCTTCCGGTTTAAAACACGAAAAAGAAGAAAAATTATTTAACGTCTTGGCAAATAATTTGCGATAGAGATACTATTTATGCAAACAGCATGATTATTACGGCGTGTGTTTTGTTATTAGAAAAAGAATAAATAATCCAATGAATGATTCGTTGTTTTTTATTTCATTTTTAGATAGCGAATTAGCAGAAAATAGAATATTTACATTGCTTTGATTACTTTATCAGAAAGATTATGCTATTTTATGTTTTTCAAATGGAAACTTTACAAATAAATGTAATGAAAGTAAATAAAACTAGTTAGTTATGGAAACTGAAAACTGCGATTTGTGAGTCATAATGTTATATTCAGTTTCTTTATTTCATATTTTATGATTTAATTTTGCAGAGTGATTATAAATAAAGTTCAAAATGCTGTAAAATGACTTCAGAATGACTTCAAGTTTACAATATACAAGAAGGGAAAACGACATGTAGATAAAGAAGAAAAATCCTCAGCGTTTTCATTGTAGCCTTTTATGTAGTTTTCGACCTAGGGACAGTTATAAACCAATTTTTTCCGTCCAATGTTCCATCAATGCGTCTTTCAATGTCAATGCAACGGCTGAATGACTTAGAAGTCATTTTTACGTCAAAAAAGAAACGAAATAATCATGCACATTGTACAGTATAATTGGTTTGATGTGCAGCTCAAACTAAGTTGTCATAATTCGAATCAAAATGCCACTTCAGCCGAATCCACTTTTGTTAAACCGCTTACAACGCGCTTTATTGATATACTTTGGAACTTTTTTCTTATGCCACACTCTTCCCGCTTTTCAAATATATTCAGTTCAAATTAAATAAATTGTTAACATTTTGCAAAGTTTCTTTTATAAATTTGTAAGCATTTTCCTGTTTTGCTAAGAATTCAAAAGCTGCTTTCCTAGTTATATAAACCGGATAACTTTAAAAATTTCAAATATTTTTACCCGTTTCAACTCGTATTAATCAAAATGATAACTAGTTTTTTAATAAATCCTAGGAAAAAAATTCTGATCTTCATTGTAAATATTACATATTTATAATCATCATATCTAATCATATTTTAATGATTTTAAATTTCTTGTCCCATGTACTATTTATTAATTATTACTTGTTTTAGGTCAGAATTTTGGCGTAACCCTGATTTTGAGTTATTTGAGCATGTACCATAAGTCAAAAAATGTTTAAAGGATTATTACAACATAAAATGAAACTCACATTTTTAAATTTGTTTTTATAAGATCTCCATGGTGGTTTTTACCAAGCAGACATTTATTAAAAAATTTTAATAAAAATGTGAAACGTTCTTAAAATTGAATTGTAAAAATTCAAGAAAGAGTAATATATTTAAAATTATATATAAATCTTTACTAAATTGAATTATATATTATATTCTAGATACATATAGCAAATTGACTATTTAAGAAGGATATATTCCACTAAACCACCAACATTTCATATATAGCTGTTTCCTTCAAAAGAAATAGTGTCTTCTTTAATTGATGATTTTATAGGTTTTAAATTTCGATCGTATAATGTCTCTCAGCGTAACTGAATTCTCTAAAATCTCAGACGATTCTTCTTCTTTTGTTGATGCGTTGCCAAAAAACACTTTACGAAAGCAATAAAAATATCATTTAGCTAAAAGAATTGTTTTGCGTCCAGTTCCTGACAGATAAATACCAGCATTATTCGCCAAAACTTTAAAACTGTCAAGAAATTCGCATTATTTTTGTTTCCCTGATTGAACTTTGTATTATTTTGCTTGTTTATTTTATCTCCTTAGCTGTTTTTTTTTTATCTAGACTGAATAGTTTAAATCGTAAATTCAATGTACTATTTTCAACAATTGAGTTTAAATCAGAATAATGTGTTAAAATCAAATACCTTCCAAGAAATGGTTCTTTTTTAGAATAGCAGGGTTTATAAAATCAGTTAATCTTTTTCGAAATAAAACTTTTAGTTCTAAGAGAATGTTCTAAAAATCTCTCTCAACTTTTCTCCTAGCATTAAATTTTTATTTTAAGGAATAATGGTTTAAACTAGAATATCTACCACAAGTTTAGTTAATATTTAATAATAATTTTTAATTTAGTTAATATTTTACTATAAAATACTTTGAATTTTTATTAAGGCAAATTTGAACCAAACTGTTTCTTGTGTAAAGCTTTCTGGTTGCCTCGCAGAGTTTTTCAGTCAGAAATGGCTTGAAACAGATGCTCTTGCGTGTTTACTTTTTAATTTGGCGTTAGAATGGGATATTTGCCACTCCGTCATTAACACTAAGAAGTATTCTTTTCAACAAGATGTACATTTTCTTGCTTAGATCGATGACACAGTAATCATTACTCGTACTAAAAATGCTTTTTTATATGCATGTCTAGCCCTTAAAAAGACGGCTAAAAATTGCAACAAATTATTAGTGAACGAAAAACTAAATACATACCAATTACAAAACCCCAAGCAGGTTTTAAGTATGCGAAGACTGAAAATTATAAGTTTGAAATGGTCGATATTTTTGAATATTTGGGCTCAAACATTAACATTCTAAACGACATTGGTGTTGAAATTAAAAGGCGTATTATTGCTTCTAATAGCTGTCTTCATGGTCTAAGAGCTTTCCTAATGTCAAATTGATTAAAATGATGTACACAAATAAAGCTGTATAAAACAATAAACTAAACTCAGTGGTGCAAAAGTCCATTAGGGCCAAAGCTTACTGTGCCCATCTCAGTATACAAGAACATTCTGTGCTAAGGTGTATGGACAGATGCCCCGATTAGGTGGTCAGTCTGTGTTAGGAACGAGATTAATTGTAAAGTTTAACTGCCCTTTTTTGGCAACTGTAGTAAAAGAAGAAAACCTTTGTCAATAAAAGTCAAATTAATACTTGCTAACTGGAATATCTGGTGTCAAAACCCGGGATCATTCCATCCAGGCTAGAAAACACAAGGCTTAATAAAACCTACAAGCAGCAGCAGGACTTACTCGATTGTTTTTGGAAAAAATGGCCGAAAGAATATCTTCAACTCACGATTCTTCCATCTAGTTCGAAAGAAGGACAGTACCATTAACATCCGAGTTGGAGATATTGTGCGCTTCTGCAAGAAGACGTTTGACCACGGCACATGTGGAAGAAAGCTAGAGTGATGAGCCTACATCATGGACGTGACGGGAAGATAAGACCCTGCGAGTTGAGAGTTAATGGAAGAAATGTTACCGGCCCGGTACAACTGGTCATCCCTCTCGAGATTGACCAGGGTGGGGAGGATGTTGGGAACGAGATAAATTGTAAAGTTTAACTGCCCTTTTTTGGCAACTGTAGTAAAAGAAAAAACCTCTGTCAATAAAAGTCTAATTAATACTTGCTAACTGGAATAGCCTGAAGCGAAATCCCCTAGTGTTTAGTCCCCAAGTAAGCTTGGTACTCATTTATCGACCCATTGATAGGATGAAAGGCTGAGTGGACCTTGTCCAGCCCGGGGATAGAATCCCAGGACCTGTGGTGTTGAAGCGCGATACGCTACCACTTGACCACTGGGCCTCAATATAAAACAATAATCATACCATATTTACCTATGTATATGCAACTTAGACTAAATTACAGACTGAACAGCTAGCCATCTTTGAGCGAAAAGTTCTTAGATATATCTTGGTGAATGAGAACGGATCGTGGAGGCAACGACATAATTTTGAACTACAATCGACTCTCAATAATTCGAAGTTGGAAGGACCGATGAAAAACTGAACTATCAAGAGTTCAAATTATCCAGAGGGTAGAAAAAATTCCCAAAACACACGAAGAGAAATTTTTTTTGCTAACACACTTAAATTTGAAACTATGTAATAAAACAACAATTGTGTGCACATATGTATGAAATTATTTTAAAGTATTTTTTAAAAAAGTACATATTATACAGTATAAATATTTTACAGAAGTTAAAAGTCCTCTATTAAAAGAATACTTCAATACATTCATACACGTTCCTACGCATCTCCTATTCACAATAGCGGACCATCCTTTCGGAACACATGTGTAGCAAGGTCTCGTGTTAAACGAAAGATATGGACTGCTGACAACAGGTGACGTTAGTCTTTTGTCCACTTAAGGGAATGAAAACAATAAAAGTGTTTTTCGACTGAGGAATCGGAAAACATTAAGAAGGGGTAGCAGACAGATGGTCATCAAAGGGACTACGTTACAGGGGAGACACGCAGAGACAACACAACGTAAAACTTGTAAGCTTCAACCTATTTGTTGCAGAACTGTACATGATACTGAGTGTTCAAATTATCAAAAGTTTTATAAGATAACTTCAATTTATAGCGTGTTGTAGTCTGGACAGTCCCAGATTTTACTTCAAAATATTGAGTGTACCAAAACGTATTGTTTTTCTAGGGACTGAGCATATACTTCGAATTATCGAGAGGTTCGTATTATGGAAGGTTTGAATTATCGAGAGTCGACTGTATATAAGCTACTTAAGGAAGCAGATGTCAATAAATCCATCAAATGGGTCGGTTGAGGTTTGCAGGTTACATCTGCCGTTTGGACTTCTCATTCAGAATTTTCAATTACAAACCTGTTGGAACTAGAACTAGGGAATGCTCAAATGAAGATGGGCTGATTATGTCGAGAACGACTTAAGTTATAACAGATACTATAATTGGAGAACGGTAGAGCTAAGTGGAGATCGGAATGGAAGATTGATCTTGAGAAGGTCTTGGCCCACCCAGGGCTGTTTCTTCGATATAATGCGAACTATGACAAAATGAATAATTGACATCTAAAAATCACGTTTAATTATAGTCAATATCTCCTACTTGTGTATTTCACTGTTGCTAAATGTATTGATATATCATCGCTTATGGGTAGTTTAAGACAACTATATCTACTATACAGGATGTCTTGAAATGTATAACGGATTTAAAAATTTTCACTAACTTAAATTTCCTAGTCATATACATTATAATTAATTTCGGTTTGAAATCGTAACTTTTACTTGCAAAAAAAAAAAAAAAAAAAAAATACAAATTTGTCAAATCACTCTTTTCTTTCTTTTAAATATAGATACTAATATATATATTTTTTAAATATTGAGTTTCATTGTTAAACTTTCGTGCAGTTTACATACCATATGTTGACTAGATAGTTTTTAAAATCTAATTTTTCACACAAAATATTTGCCTTCTTTTTATTAGTTATAGTTTAACAGAAACTATTGAAAATTATAAATGTATATGTATTTAATGTAATTTACTTTATATAGACTAAGTAGACAAAATAGATATTGAATTATAACATTTTAATGCAGAACATTTTTAAAAAAAACATTGAAATCATTCTGTTTTTTTATTATGTCTTATAAAATAGCTTAAATATGGAATTTCATTATTTAAATATTGTGTAATTTGCATAATCTACATAGACTATAGGTAGCTTTTATATTTCATGTAATGTTTCGTCTAAAGTACATATATTTAAAGTAAAAAATAATTCAAGATATTTTTGTTTCCTTTTAAAGATATATCTTAATGAATTTTAACAGGAAATATCGAATTTTACATTTTAACATTGCTTACTTTAATGTCCACTTTATATTGCCAAAAAGACAAATCTGATTTTAAAATCTAAGTTTTGTACTTTACAATATTTAAGAAATTTCAACTTATTCTTAGCTTTCTTTTAAATATATCTACTCATATATTTTAATAACAAGTATCAAATTTTATTGCTTATAGATTACGTAATTTAAATAAACTATATAGGTTAAGTTGAATTTTTAGTACAATAAATACATAGCTTCAAAACACGCACATTCTATTTCTTTCTCTTAAATAAACTATAAATATCAGCTTTTACTGTTTAAATAAATTGTAACCTATATAGACAATTGATATAAAGAATATGTTTAACACAAAAAATAATCTTCTCATAAGAATATACATTATATTTCAAAAATGATAAATGATTGTGATCTAATAATTATAAAAACAACTATTATATCAATTTAACTTAAATATTACGCGTTATAAGCCACCATGAAATAAAAATTAAAAAATAGCTTTTATTACTTCTTCTGATTTATAAATTTATTTTTAGCTTTTTTTTAATTTTTAAAACTTTATTGAAAATTAAGCCCATTGATTTAACAACAAAGTTTCTGAATGAAAAAAAATTATGTGTAAATGATTACTATTCCAAAAAAAATATTTTCAATATCTTCGAAATTATTAACTGAAATAATTATTACTCAATTAGGACTGAAAAAATTCTTAACTGAAACTTCATAGCTTCGTTTGGGATTGTTTATTATAATGTCTCTTTAATATTTCACTAATATTATAAACATTTTATTTATCTTCAATAAATTAATGCTTTTTTTTATTCCTAAAGCGTTTATCTTTCAAAGACATATTAATTACGCTAATTAAAAATAGTTAAATTAATTTATAGTTAATTACTTTTATAAAATTAAATCATATTATTATAAAGATCTTTTTATTCTTGTTTATTAAAAAAATATTCAAATAAAAAAAGGAATTTTAAAATTGAATATACATGGGGCATATTTATATAGAGCAAACGATAATGTCTTTTAAAGAAAAAAAAAAGAAAACGCGATGGAGACATTAATTCTATTTTTTTTTTTTAATTCATGGAGAATTAGAGGACATCTATTAAAAATAATGAATATATAGAAAGTGAAAGGAAAAATTCAGCAAATATTTACATCTAACTTCGAATGGAATTTCCAAAAGAATACATACAAGTAGAATATACTATTTAAAAGCAATATATATTCTTAAAAACTATTTGTTTCATATATATGAAAAATATGGACCTGATGCAGAAAAAAATACATATCTTGTTTTTAGGACAAATTCATGAATCATAAAATATAAACCACTACATATTATTACAAAGGACACAAGCCGTCCCGCTTATCCATGTGTTATTAAGTCTGAAAGATCTCATATATTTCCAAATTACATTCATTTATTTCAATTGCAAACCGAAAAAATATATTAGAAATAAAAGTGATGCTTTACTATGGTACCTATATCATTTTAACAACATAACAATACAGTTTCTTACAAGCTATGATTATTCTCTTTTATAAGTTATACTTATATATGTATATAGCCTTTTTATATAAAAATAACAGATATAAATTTTAGAATCGTTCATAATGATATTCTTTTAAAGACTCAAGTCAGATAAAAAAAATTGAACAATTTAGATGGATGTATTGAATGCCTTTTTAAATTGTCACGATGCGTTATATTTCTTTATGAAACATCGATATATGTTTTTACATAGTCATTTTACTAAAGAATCTCATTATGAAACAGTTACGAATACGAAACCTTCCATTTATCGTTGCGTGCTGTTAAATTTAATATCGATTACATTAGTTCTACGACACACGTTTTTCAACGTATTTATATGTTCTTAAAACTTTAACACATAAAAAAAGAAATAATACTACTATGTATAAAGGACACCACGAACTATTGCAAAACTTTTGGAACATTCGTGGTTTATTGAATGGTATAAAAACAATTCAATATTCATGATTCATGTTTACAATTATTTTTTTTTTTCAAATTTCTCAGAACGTAGAGATCGATATGTTTTAAAAACATCCGGAAACTATTTATTGATTATTCATATTATGTCTTTTACACGTGTTCCAATATTTATAAGAATGAGGTTATGGTATTATGAGATATTTTTTGATTCTACTATTATTCATTATGATGTTGGAAATCATTTAGTAATATATTCTACGAAGAACCATGTCTACACGGAAGAATTTTGCTAAAAATATATATTCTAAGTTGATATGCTATCAAATATTTAATGAAATGTAATAAAAAAGGCGTAATATATGTATGTAAATTTTCAAAAACATGTATCTTTATCAGAAATATATCAATAGCATATATTGCGTGAAATGCATATAAAATAAGTGCACGCGGAATAATATTTTCAACAACTACAAGTTACAAAAGCCATGGAGTTTTCACTACATGTTTTAAAATGTAAACGCTTCTATACATCTCACAATTGATTGAAAAATATATTAGAAAAATACTTCCTTTCATGTTTTCCAAAAGTATATCAGTTATATAAATAAAAAATAAACAAGAAGTATGTTTAAATCAATATGGTAAATTCAAGTAATGTTTGCAGCACAATACTTTGAGTGGTATTTTGTAAAATAAATTATCAAAAAAAGCATACAGTTATAAGTACGAAAGAATTTTGTTTTGACACTTTGCACATAAACATCGTATTTATTTTCCGATTATAGGCATATTTGCGTTTAAACCGAAAGTACAGTTTTCTTCAAAAATTTATCCTAAATTCTAAATCTGTATAAAAGTTTAAGTGAAAGAAAAAAACCTAATAATAATTAAGTTATTTCTCTAAGTGATTAGAATAATCTTCCATTCCAATGTTTGTAAAGTAAAACACCAAACGCCAATGAAGCTAACTTTATTTCTGATAAACCTCTCTGAAGCTAACATATTTTACCATTAATTTCCTATCTTGTATGCTATCTAAGAACAAGGTATACTTTCTACGTCACTTTTTATTTGGAAAATGAGGGGAAGAGAAATTTATATTTTCATCACGTGATTATCGACATGCCTTGGAGGAAAAACTTGAGGCATAATGATCATAGATGCAATTAGTCATCAGTATGGGTTGATGTGAATCTTATGATGTATTAGGTAACTCAGATTAAGACACTGTCTTTGAAAGACTTAAGTAACTTATTTCCCCTCCATTTAGAATGAAATTTCAATTCAAAACACACAGAAACTGAAAAATTGACAGAAAATGTTAAAAAGTACCGTCTTTTTTAAACTACGTTTTTTTTCGAGATTAGCGAAACCCTATATGAGACGCCACCATACATTTAACTTTGAAAAGGTTCCAAACGAATGGAAAAACACTCCGCTTATACATGGAAATATAAGGTGCATATATATATATATATATATCGGTTTCTAAAAAGTTAAATGGATGTCGAATGAAAATACTTTGCTTAGCTGTTAAAGATAAGAGTCCACCACCTTTTCTCCTAAAATTTCTGAGATTTTATACATAGTCATATTTTTGGTATTTAAGGTATCCGAACACGTTCGGAGTACTTTTTAACAAAATAGCATACCAAAACATTATAAATGCTCTTTTAGGACTCAATACCAATAAATATTACTATTTATAATTATCAATATTTAAAATAAATTACTTGAATTTTACAAAAATCACAATTATAAGTGAAATTTTAGCAATATTTTTGAAAAACTTCAAGGCAGTTAGAGTAAAAAGTAATAAACATATATTAGTAAAAGAATTACTAAAACAAATTATATGCATTTATCTAGAAAATGTACTAAAATTTTAATTTTTTATTAAAATTTGAAAATTTTAGAGCTGATTGAGTAAACATTATAAGAAATGTTACATTTTTATGAGACCATTATTTAAATAACAAGCCATAACTCAAAAAGTATTCATACAATAAAAAATATTTTAGTACATTCTCTAGAAAATAACACAAATATCAGGTTCAAAAAGTTTTATAGAAATATATTCGTAATATTTTGAGTTATCAGACTCGCCATGATAGATTTTGAGCATTTTAAATGCCCAATTTTGGTAGATCAAAAACCCACTTTCGGTTTTTCTAACTTTATAAAATTGATTGTAACTTGGCCTCTAGGTAGCGTAGAAACAAAACAAAGTATGTTTCGTAAAGTCAAAAGATAGCTCTATTCAATAAAATAAAAAAACAAAAATATCTGTCTTGACTGAATTTGGTTATTTTCAACGTGTTCGGATACCTTAAAATTATTTAAGATACAGAGAAATTTTTGAAAACTCCGTTCTTTTCAGAAAATTTTATCTCAAAAGGATACCCAATTCATCAGTGAAATGGTTTAAATATCAAGAATAACAGAAAAAAATGACGTTTTTTAAGACAAAAAGCAGACAATGCAATTTTATTTTAAAATTGCTTCAAAATCAAATGAGTGGCCTCTAAAACGGCTTCGTGGCTATTCGTGACCCACGGACCACGGGTTGAAGGCTCCTACCTTAATACATCTTTATAATGTAAGCTAAATATATTCAAGGGAAAAGTATGTGTTGTAATTTATTGCTAGACTTAAGAAATAGCTTATACATACACCATTGTTGAATCTCTTTAAATATAAAGTAAGCCAGTATAACTAGGTCATAAAATTGCATATACCATATAGTAAATACAATGCATAATATCCATTCAATCCCCCTTTAGTACTATTCACTACCTGATTCCGTTGATATATATAACCTGGAAAGTACCAACATATCTTCCATGAATATGAAAACCACGTATATGTTTAAGATCCTTTCAGAACAGCTTTAAACTATTTAGCTGACATGATCAATATATTCTTAAATCCCTCGTCTCTCTTTTGAACACATAGGGGCCTTTATGAATGAATTATGTTTACGTGTTGGAAACTTTTATGGAGAATGCAGAATATTTAGGATGACCAACCTACATTTTGAGGATTCACAGTCTGAAGGGACAGCTGTGAATTAAATATGCTACGAATTTCCCTACAAGTCGTGATAACGGAGCCAGATCAGTCCGTTGGAATTTATGTTTGATCAGTAAGGCTTTATTCCAATAAAGCAGATTTTGTGATTCCTCAAATAGTGGGAAATGTAATTACAACAGCGATTTTGCATTCGCTGGGGAAAGCCTCTAGACTCTGAAGGAATACTTAAAATTTCTGATAGCATCGAAGTTCTGCGTATAAAGAGATTGCATAGAGATAAGGTCAAAACTACATGGGAGATATACAGAATATAACCATTGTAGAGAGTAGGGCAGATATTATTATGAAAGATCGTTAATTATAGAGACAAAGTAAGGGTTGCAAATTAAGAATACAATTACGTTCTTTTTATCTTTCAGTTTTGTGTTCAGCATTAAAATATTAGACTACTATATCGATCAATAGTTATCTTTATTATTTGTAATGATAATAAAATATGTCAAAATGCATAACCAGGGAGTGAAAGTTCTCCACTTTGAATCAAACTTTACTAAATATACTGAACTCCAAAAGTTACAGATGCAATAGATCTTCAATTTTAGAGAGAATATTTGAGTTTCAGTGGTTTAAACTCACTGTGAATGCAGATAGGTAATATGCACATATAAAGGTATGTCACAATAACTCTTGTATTGACTGTCTGGCTATACGGGGATTAGGAAATTGTTTAAGACACCAACAGTTATTCCTATTTGGGAAGTCAATTTCAATGCTGATATGAATTTATTATAAGACATAATTGATTATTTTTAATAATGTTTATATTTATGAGAATAAAACAAAGATAATGGTAAATAATAAGTCCTGGCTTGCTTTGAGGCGTAATCAAACTCGTAAGTCAACCAAAAATGTAGTTTATTTATTTTCAAAAGGAATTAGCACTTAAATAGGGTTTAAAGCTGCCATATATAAAATCCCTTACAAAATCTCTTTCTGAATAAAACAAGAGAGGCTATAACTTATTTTCATAACCAAAAGTTATGCCCTTTTTTAAGCGCAGATCATTCGGTAGTTTCTCGTTTAAAGAAAGTGTTTCATAAAGAAGCAATGATAAAAATTGCCTGGTCCCATCCTTATCAACCAAATCTTATCCTTACAATATGATAAGGCATTGCAAGAAGACATCTATTCCTGCAGGAACACAAAAATAAAAACTTAAATGTAGTGTTACAAGATGAAATTATTTCATTTCTAAGAAAGAAAGCCTTTTTTTAACATTGCAGTTAAACTCTGTATTGCATTATCATCCATTAATTAGGCGAAATCATCTTAAAGATAATTATATGCAATACAGTTGTAATGAATCTTCCACTTTCTAAAGTAAAACTAGAGTACGAAATTTAAATGTTAAATAAACAATGGAAAAGATTTGCATGACCCTATCCTAGTAATCAACCAATTCTTATTCTTACAATCTGATAAAAGGCATAGCAAGAAAACAATTGTTCCTGCAGGAGCATTGAAATAAACAAATCAAATGTAATGGCACAAACTGGAGTTACTCCACTTTTATATATTGTAATCTATGTTACATTGTGTAGACACTATATTTCGTAATATACATGCAATTTTATGTAATATAGTATTTATGAAATATGAATTAGGTGAAAGTATCTTGAGCATTAATTACATAAATAAAATTGAAAGGAGTCTTTCCATCCTAAAGTAACAATAAATTACGAAATCTAATATGATAAACATCAATTAAAAATAGCATGACCCTTTTCAAATAATCATCCAACTCTCATCCTTGAAATCTAATAAGATACAACAAGAAAACATCTGTTCCTGCAGGAACACAAAAATAAACACATTAATTGTAGTGTTATAGATGGAATTATTTTATTTATTGAAGAAAGAACTATATTTTAAACAATGTAATTTTAACTCTGTATTGCGCATTATCATCCATTAGTTAGTTGAAAATATTTTGAGGATTAATTATATGCAATAAAGTTGAAAGAATCTTCCTTTCCTAAAATAACAGTAGATTACGAAATTTAAATGATAAATAAGCAATAAAAAATAACATAACCCTATTCAAATAATCAACACATTCTTATCCTCACAATCTAACAAGGTACAGCGAGAAAACATCTGTTCCTGAAGGGGCACAAAAATAAACACATTAATTGTAGCGTTACTAAATGGAATTATTTTATTTCTTAAAGAAAAAATTATATTTTAACATTGCAATAATACTCTGTATTGCATTAGCATCCATTGATTAGATGAAAATATCTTGATTAATTATATGCAATAAAGTTGTAATAAATCTTCCTTTCCTAAAGTAACAGTAGACTACGAAATTTAAATGATAAATAAGCAATAAAAAATAACATAACCTTATCCAAATAATCAACCCATTCTTATCCTTACAATCTAACAAGTACAGCGGGAAAATATCTGTTCCTGCAGGGCACAAAAATAAACAAGTTAATGTAGTGTTACAAGATGGAATTATTAATTTCTTAAAGAAAGCATAAAACTCTGTATTGCATTATCATCCATTAGTTAGATGAAAATATTTTGAGGATTAATTATATGCAATAAAGTTGATAGAATCTTCCTTTCCTAAAATAACAGTAGATTACGAAATTTAAATGATAAATAAGCAATACAAAATAACATAACCTTATGCAAATAATCAACCCATTCTTGTCCTCACAATCTAATAAGGTACAGCGAGAAAACATCTGTTCCTGCAGGAACACAATAATAAACACATTAATTGTAGCGTTACTAAATGGAATTTTATTTCTTCAAGAAAGAATTATATTTTATCATTGCAATTATACTCTGTATTACATTATCATCCATTGATTAGATGAAAATATCTTGTTGATTAATCATATGCTATAAAGTTGTAATAAATCTTCCTTTCCTAAAGTAACAGTAGACTACGGAATTTAAATGATAAATAAGCAATAAAAAATAACATAACCTTATCTAAATAATCAACCCATTCTTATCCTCACAATCTAATAATATACAGCGAGAAAACATCTGTTCCTGCAGGGGCACAAAAATAAACAAACCAAATGTAATGGCACAGGTCGGAATTACTTCATTTCTTAAAGAAGGAAAGAGACATATAGAATCGATTTTTTCTCAGATTTCATTCATTCATCCAAGCACCCCCATGAAATCCGGACACAGAAATATAAGTTCAATCAATTCGGGAAAAGATTGATTCGCTCCCCGCGCATTTGGTGGGGTCGCTTTTCCATTAATAAATTCAGAACTGCTGAGGAACTCGAGTGGTTTCTTCTGGTGTCAGGTTACCGTGATTTATATGGTCCTTCAAGACAGCACAGTCAGCTCAGAATCTCGAAGGAGGTTTGTTTTCTTAGGGTTGTTAACTCATTTTTGGAAGGGTATCACGTTGAGCTTGGTAGAAGAAATACTTAAGACAAATAAATAGGGCTTATTATTATTAAACTGGATAAAAATAATCAAGTGATTTTTTAAACGATGGAAAACGTTTCAATAATGCATAAAAGGCAAATGTTGTCGTATTTGTGTAAATGCTAATGATGCCAAATTTAGCAACGTAATAAATAAAGATAGACGATAATGTGACAATGAAAAATATATTAGAAATAAAATATACAACCTAAACCAGGGGTGGGCAGACTTTTCCAGGGTACGGGCTACTTCTAATTTTTTCAAGGTGTTGCGGTCCACCCTGTGGTGTAGGTGTAGTGAGTTAAAAGAAAGTACGTAATACAGTTGGACCTCCATTTTACGAATCTCTATTTTATGAATTTCTCTACTTCGCGAACTTTTTTTGCGGAACCAAGAACATTTTACGCTTTTCTTCGTAAAACAGCCTCCAAATAGCGAAGTGCATTTTCTATTCAACGAAATTTTATTTTATCATTCGTTATTTTTTCCTCCGTATTTTTTGAAATACCGTATTTACTCGAATCTAAGCCGCACTTTTTTCCCAATGTTAATGCTACTGAAAATCGGGCGTGGCTTAGAATCGAAGGGGAAAAAATGTGTCGGATGGATATTTAGAGCAATTATATATATATACAGCTTCATGCATGTATTTTAAAGTTTTAATACTGATAAAATAGCTAATTATTCCCCTCCTTTAGTTTTCCTTTTAAATTTATTTTAATTTCGTAAAATTGGATATCGATAAATTGCATTTTAGACTAGTTTTCAATTTTCACAAAATCTTCTTGAGAATTTGGGGGTACGGCTTAGAATCGATGGCGGCTTAGATTCGAATAAATACGGTATTTCTTGACCTTCATATGATGGAACGATTATTAAGTCTTAGTGATGGCGGTCATCCCAAAATATCTTGGCGGTCCACCGGTTGATCGCGATCGACTTAATGCCCACCCAGGATTTAAACCATGTTTAATAATCCGCTTATTAATTGTTTTATAAATTTTGTATACTACTATAATGCAATACAAGATTTGACATTGACTTATCATGCCAAAAGTAAGTGTTATTTGATTTCATTTCAGTATTATATGTGAAATAATTTTGCAAAAAAACTTAATATTCAATTAAGATGCTAATCTTATATACGTTTCTTTAAATTATAATTCTGAACGCCTTATTTCAAAGCGCATCTCCTTCCATTTTGCATTAAAATACTAAAACTAATATTTTGATGTATGTTTTCGTAATTTCTCGTTAAAAAAGGATTAGATCTTTACTTTTTTTAACTTATTTATTCGCGATTCCTAGTAAAATAATATCTTAATTGCTTACATGTACCTTACTGAGCAAAGGAAATTCCCAATAAAATACAGACGTAATTTCTAAAAATAATTAATGCTTCCTTTCATTTAAACTCGTGATTATATTTTTATATTACATTTTCTCCTGTTTTCTTTGCATATTTATCAGTAAAAAATGGATAAATATGTCTCTTACTTGCCTGGCTCTTCAAAAATAAAGATGTATAACTTTCTCATCTGATGTTAATATTACTATGAGTTTAGCACGAGTAAGATTATATTTATATGGGCTTAACACGACAGCATCATTATATTTACCAAAATGAATACATCCTTACAATACAAGCACACAAGTATACATTAAATGATATTTAGTAATACTTTAAGGGGGTTCACCCATGTAACGGCCTGTTTTTTAAGCATTTTTAGAGAATTTTTTTTGACGACCAGTAAAAAGATAAAGTTTTAAGAATTTTATCATGTATTTATATGTATTTTAAGAGTATGTATATAAATGTTTAACCAAAAATATTTAATAGAAAGTGAGTTATAGCGCTTTGAACACACCCACCACGAAAAAAATGGACGCTCATTTCCTCCATGATTCCGACTGATTGGATCATCTGAAATAAAAAGAATGGACGGCGATTTATTTTATAAGTTTAAATGCACATAATGGACTACACTGAATTGAAAATATCAAAAATTGGATTTTGGGTAGTCTCTGAAGAAAAAGTTTCGAATTTCATGGCGTTTTTGTTAGGAAAAATAGAAATATTTCGAATTTTGGAATGTTCGTGGTCTATTTAGTGGATATATATGTGATGAGTCTACCCTATAAATTTGAAGTCATTCGGTCAAACCGTTCTTGAGATACGATGGAGGAAAGTTGAAAAACACAGTTTTGAGAAAAGTGCGTTTCAAGTTTCAAGTCAGATTAAACTAAGAAAATCTTAACTTACCATCAATCGGCGTTGCCTGGTGGTGAAGACTAAAACAAGCTCTAAGAAATATTTAATAACTATAAATATTTCCCTTTAACCCTCTACAAACTTGTCTATACTTTTATGAACGTATATTTTCATAGAAGAGTCAATGGTATCAAGCCGACTGAACACAATTAGGCACACCAACTCAACGCTCCGAACAGCTGCTCTTCTAACACTTGCTTCTTTATAACGACTTCGAATTTTAAAAAAAGAACTTACACACTTTTTTTTCTTGACATGAAAAAATATTTTTGATTTTTTGAAACCATCACATGGGTGAACCTTCTTAAACAAAAATTAAAAATAATTTAAAATGTAATTTGAAATAATTTCATTTATAAATGTCATAAGGCTGTAATGGGGGATAAATATCGATACAAATAATCAATTAACAAATTCAATTCATTAAAAGAAAATAAATCTAATTGGAAACACTTTTGAAGAACTTATCTTCATATAAGCAATAATTTCAAAAAAGTATACGTTAATACTACTATCATAACTGCTATGAAGGGAATGTGGTCTGTTTGATTTCCACAAATTATGATATTTCCTTAAGCGTTGAAAGATTAAATTCATTCTGGTACTAGATAATTTAATTTTGTTTCAGATAATGCTGTAGATTCAAGCACATTTGCATTATAATAAGATTATCATAACAATGTATGAAAGAAACAATTCCATGCATTTTAGTTGCAAATAATGCAATTATGAGTTTTGTGTTTTTACTTCCTGTGCTATCACCAATTATTTTAGTGAGAATGTGTAATTTTTAAAACAAGCTCTAGAGAAGCAGTAAATAAATAAATAGGATTAGATTTCTTTAACTAGATAACAAGGCTAGTTGTACTGCATTTATCAAATATAAATCATTTGCCAACATATCTCAAAAATTCTCATTTATACTCGAAAAGGCAGAGTACCAAAAATATCGTTGAAAACATTTTATTATTTTATATTTTTCTTAAATTGTCTCTCTGTTTTTATCATTTATTATAGTTTTAAAAAACTTTAAAAAAAGCTTTTTTATAATTAATCGAACTAAGTTGTAACTTAACCTTTTAGTCACCAAATCTGGAAATGGTATCTGAAATTATTCGCCAGAGGCGGCATGGGATCTGAAAATGGGGAATTTTGGTAATCCTGATGATCCTGATCAGAATAATGGAACAAAATTATTAAATTATTGTATTGTCATCGGTCCTGGACAAGTGAGAAAAACTTTGAACTAATCTGACTTTTTTAAGTGAGTAAGCATGTATTTCAAGGATTCCATTACATACAAGTGAAGCTTATGAAAAGGTGGTAAAAGAAATCTTTAAGTCTCTGATAAACTTTATTACGTACTATCGCAAAAACGCCAACATTGAAGATAACTCGCCAAGTTGGCAACTCCAGTTTCTCATGTTTCGTACGAACTGAGTTGATAACTATGTGTTTTTGTTATATATATGTCGCCAATACGTTTAGTCCGCCATCAGAGAGACACAGAAGGGACCCCCCAATTAATCCTTAAAATTAATTTTTTGGTGACCAAGCAAATTACTGTGAGTTTTTTATTCGTAAGTAACATCTATGTGACTAAGTGTTATCATGGTTATAAGTGTTAAATCATGGATTCTACTTTTTGGAATCAATATTTTATAGTGCTGATGAAGCGTTATATCGAAATCTTAAAACTATATAAATTGATCATCAGAGGCATCAGGGAAAAATAACAGAAGTTTTGTATCATTAAGTGCAAAAACATAGAAATAAGTGAATATTTAGTCAATTTGAGAAATTGGGTAATTTTCTAAATTTCAGAGTTTGCTCAGAGAAATACAAAACTCACACAGATGGACTGAAAAAAGCAAACTTTTAATTTTATGCAATAAGATTACGAAATAGTTCAAAATACAAAATAGTTACAATATATATATATATACTATCTAGCCAAAAGTATCCGGACACCCAGTGGTATGGACTTAGAGCGTTCTGAGGCACATATTAATATGATGTTGGTCCCCCCTTTTGCATGGATGACACCGTGCACACGTTTGAGAAGACTTTCCACCAATTTTTGATAGGTGACCATAGAAATTGCCTTCCAGGTGTCCATCACAGCTTAAGTGAGTGCTTACAGTGAGGATGGTCGATTTTGCTGGCTACGTGATCTGCGCTCTAATTCGTCCCAAAGGTGTTCTATGGGATTTAGATCGGGGCTCTGAGAAGGCCATTCCAGTTTTTGAACACTCATTTCATCAAACCACGTCTGTGCAAGCCTCTATGTGTATGGAGCAGTTATCCTGCTGGAACAGAAATGGGCCTTCCCCGAAATATTGCCATAGAGTTGGGAGTGCAGCATTGTCCAGAATGTCCCCATACATCTCAGAGTTCATGCTTCCAATCACAGGAACTAACGGACCCAGGCAAAACCAAGAGAAACACCTCCACACCATTATGCTTTCACCACCAAACTTAACAGTCGGCACAATGCAGTCACTAAAGAAACGTTCACCGGGCATCCGCCAAACCCAAACGCGTCCATCCGACTGCCAGTCTGTAAAGCGAGATTCATCACTCCAAAGAACAGTTTTCCACATGTCCACAGTCCAATGACGGTGAGCTCTACACCATTGCAATCGATGCTTTGCATTCTGTGGAATGATGTTTGGCTTGTGAGCGGCTGCACGACTATGGAATCTCAAGTTTTTTAACTCTCGACGGACAGTCCTGCTACTAACACTAATGCCTGATGAACTTTGGAACTGCTAAGAAAATTCCACCAACGAGTACTTGTGATTTTGTTCACTGCCCTTTTCAGAGTTCTGTGGCTGCGTTCACCAAGTATTTTCGGCCTACCGGTTCGTTTTTCTGCCGTTTCACTGCCTCGACGTTTCCCACTTCACAATTACATCACTTACAGTGTATTCAGGTTTCTGTAGAATGTCCGCAATCTCACGAACTGATTTTCCACAAAGGTGGCATCCCACTATACTGCCACGATCAAACTCACTAAGTTCCTTTGACTTACTCATTGCCTCACAAACGCATAAATACAATCTGACAAACCACTACCAACATTTTTATAGCTTTCAATTACGTATTGAATTGCGTCACTCGCCAGAACCACTTTCTTAAGAGGTGTCCGGATACTTTTGACCAGATAGTGTATATATATATATATGTGTGTGTGTGTGTGTGCGTGCGTCTAACAGAGCATGGTGAAAGGGAAAGGATTACTTATAACTAACTATATGTTAGATGTTTGATGTTACTGACGAAGCAGTCCGTTCTTGAAATAAATCTTTTATTCTTCATTTAAATATTTATGCGATTAATACATAGCTTTTCGACTTAACAGGATGCAGACAAGAAGACACAAAGCAGGCTTCAGCTACTCAGACAAGACAATTTTCCAGAGCATCTCGGGCCTTTTATATCAAGCGGTCAGTGGAAGTTACAAACTCATGACCTCGATGGATGGAGCTTTTTTATTGGTGGAAAGATACCGTCCGATAGATTCCCGTTATGCGGGTAGCTAGAAATTATTTACGTGTGAGTCCTGAAGGCCAAACCATTAAAAATTAAGAAGTCGTTTGGAGAAATTAATTGGAATTATTATATATAAATGTATTAATCCCCATTAATTATTCTTAATAACTTTTAATTACCTATGGTCCATCCCTTCAGGGCTAACGTTTTAGTAATAAATTAGCCAGCCGCCTAACGAGAGTATTTTAAACTACATCTAGCTACCCACTCAGATCATGTGATTTGAGTCGCCTATAAATACTGAGATTTCTGGAGACCGACTCTCTTTTGCTTCTGTATTTGTTTACTTCAACATGTAGCCGGCTGCAGCTTGGTTTGTGTGTGTGTATTGTGTCGTCCTTATAATGTTTTATGCGTTCAAGATACGGAATAAAATAGTTTTAATTAATCACAGGACTGCCTCATCAACCAACATAAATAGTAACCATATAAAGAAATAGTTTAACATATACTAGTAACTAATAGTAGACTATAATTTTATCATTTATTAATAGATTGTGTTTTTATTTGAAATAGTTAAGTTTCTCTTTATATTCTTTACTTTCCCTATAGCCCAGAGTTTTGGCAAATACAGATGAATTTTGGCTGGCCACAAAACTGTGTTTAAACCTGCAATCTTGATTCCTAAGGACAGGAGTTTGCTATAGTACTATTGTGGCTAATACTTCTAACTATTTTGACAAGTTATCTGAGATTTTTATTTGTATATATTTATGAATATATATATATATATATATATATGTAGAGAGAGAGAGAGATGAAATACCCAAAGAAGTGGTAAATAACGGCTAGTACACACATAAAACGTTCAACCCCATTTCTTCCCAAAATTGGAAGCACGGAAGTCGTACTATTTTTAATTTTTTCGAATTAAATATTTTCTACATAATCGTAAAATATTTTTAGACACTTTATATCATGTGTATTACTTCTTTTAATTTCACATAAAGTAATATATTGAAATTTTGGTGGTCCTGAGTTGGATCATATTTTAGTCCACACTATTATTTTTTCCCCCCGCCAATTTGTCGCCTTATCCTTCATCCTAATATATACATGCAGCATACAGAAACAGAAGTATGGACACTTGACGGAATTTGGCTTTATTTTTTCTGGTGCTACAAAAATATTAATTAAACTAGAATTTTTCTCTACAGCACAAGTAATCTTAACTGTGTTTAATAAAACAATATAAACTCATCAGGTAACTTTCCGCCTTATTGTAACATAGAAATACCGAACCAATTTTAAATGAACGAAAGTTCCAATCAATCTCTCCCTAATCCAGCTAGAAACCCAGAATTGAATTTTTTTAAAGCTGGATTTCTTTACCATCTTCAATACAAGATTTCACTAGCAACAGAACCATTAATGACATAGCTCTTAACAGATCAGGAGGAACATTCTATAGAAAAGAGAAGGCTTTAGACGCATAATCCCCAGAAATAAATAATGAGATACGTTTACATGTGGGCTTTAAAATCACGTGTGATGCCTACATTAAATGCCTAGGAATACTTTACGGAACGAGTAATCCAAAGTGCAGCGGTTTTGGCGTCGTAATCTTTTGCTTACCTTATCTATAATGGCTGGAAATTTATGCCGGAAAATAAATCCACCGGTAATCGGACTTATCTTTCTTAGAAATGGCCGGCAACATGCTTTGCATGGAAGGATATGCTAAGTGATATGTGGCGGTAATTTAGTCTTTTTCGTTGTTTATTTTTTGACAATTATTTCTGTTTATTTAGTTTTAGGGAATGGGTTTACCTTAAGAATTTAAGTAAAGTCTTAAGCCAAGATTAAGTTGTGCGTCTGGAGAGGAGAGTAAATAAAAGATGCTTCAGTAAGTCTGATTTATTCTCAGGTATTGTTTTATTAATACTTTTTTAAAGAAAAAAAAAACCTAATGGACTGCATTATCTGCGAAGATGTAGAATATGAAGAATATTTAAAAGTTCTTATTTATATAAGTATTTGTGAAAGACAGTACTTTGCGGACACTATATTATTTTAGTCTTGTTATTTTATAATTTTTCCCGGTTATATCTAATATGCTAATAGTTAATCTTATAATTAAACATTCAAGTATGTTTTGAAGCAGATAATAGTAATTTTTCTTATTTAATTTCTTCTGTTTCAAAATTTTACGCTGTCTTTTATTCATGAAATCTTTTGAAAATCCTCTTTTGTACTTTTATACTTCACAAAAGAAAATGATACTTTAATTCTGGATTAGTTCTTATTTATTATAATTATCTGGTATGAATTAAAACTTGATTAAGTATTCAATTATTAAACTTTTTCCAGAGTTAATTAGTTTTAACTAAAATATTCTTAAATTACAGTTTCACATAAACTCATATTATCGTTTAATTAATTAACATGTATTCGATTAATTATAATTTTAGATATTAGATGCTGATTATATTAGTTTGAAAAAATATATTTATTAAGTCTATATGAGACATATTAAAGTTTCTTTTTTATTGAATTAATTATTATTAACGACCCCCACAAAAGTAACATGAGGGCTATTGGCAACAAATATCGTAATTTTGTATTTGGGTCAAGTGACAAGGACAGCAACTAATCAGACACCCTTCTTCTATTGGGAACAGATATCGTTATTTTGTATTTGGGTCAAGTGACAAGGACAGCAACAAATTAGACACCCTTCTTCTATTGGCAACAGATATCGTAATTTTGTATTTGGGTCAAGTGACAAGGGTAGCAACTAATCAGACACCCTTTTTCTATTGGCAACAGATATCGTAATTTTGTATTTGGGTCAAGTGACAAGGGCAGCAACTAATCAGACACCCTTCTTCTATTGGCAACATATATCGTAATTTTGTATTTGGGTCAAGTGACAAGGGCAGCAACTAATCAGACACCCTTTTTCTATTGGCAACAGATATCGTAATTTTGTATTTGGGTCAAGTGACAAGGACAGCAACTAATCAGACACCCTTCTCCTATTGGTAACATATATCGTAATTTTGTATTTGGGTCAAGTGACAAGGCAGCAACTAATCAGGCACCCTTCTCCAAGCAACCACATCATGCCAACGTACAGACTTTAACCCCATTCTCTGCCAGATAAATTTGGAGCGTCTTTCTCTGGGTGCCAAGATTTTATTGTAAGGAAAATATGACATTTTACAAAACATAAAAATACGTATAATTAATATGTTTTTTGTATTATAAAAATTTTTCATTCAGTTTTTCTAATAATTCCTAACTCAAATGGAAATATATAATCAATCCCCAGCAGTTTTGATACACACGCTTACAACGAAATATCTCGTAGTTGGCCGTCAATGAGTTAAGCCTTCACAGACTTAACATCACCTTTCCCTCTACAAGATTATCCTTATTGATACTGATTCGAACTCATGACAATCCGGCCACTACACTACAATGGCCACCCGTCTATATTTAGCAATCGTGTCCAAGAAACCATAATTCCGAAAGTAATTTTCATTTTTTTGTGTGTGTAATTATGTTACTTTGCAAAATTTCATTTTTACACGCGTCCATGCTTATTTAAAAGTATTTTCTCAACACAGAATATTAATGTTGTGAATAAAAAAAACCCTTTTGTGTGTGTGTGTGTGTGTATCAATTACGAAATAATTTTAAGAGAAGGAACATAATTTCCAGCACTGGAACATAAAGATCGTTTTCTAACACGAAGCAATTACAAAGCATAATAGTTCTTAAATAGACCCAATACATTACACTTAATAGCACACAGTGTCTTTAGAACATTGTATTTCACAGAGAATTATAACAAAAGCGGAAACTAGTAATATATCAGAATTTCCCTAGACACCTACCAACTCCTTCAAATACCCAAGAACCGTATAACAACACGTTTTCAATCTCCAAAACACGCCAAACACACATTCTTCACTCTTCCCATTCATTCCAATATCCTTCGGGCGTATAAGCATGCTCATAAAAACCAGACAAAACTAACCGATTTACCATACCCGTTATAAAGCACGCGTATAAATGGCGAACAACAGTGTGAATATTACATCCCTAGCATGCAAATTAGTGTGTTCTCATTAGAGAACATACGCAGTGGTCAGTGTGTTAAAAATTGTTGCCAAGGCCGGTGCCATGTCATAAGTAAATAATTGGGCGACGCCTGCACACAATATATCATCCCTTCTACTCCCTTCTGCTGAGGGGTGCGCCTCATGATCTATGTTGTTCTTCGAAGTGGCACGCTTTAGTGATTAATTAAAGACATTTCTCAAAGATTGATTGTCACTAGTGCGAGTGCTAAAATTTTGCGAACTCTGGCAGTGTAGCTAGGATTTTCGCTTACATGGCTTCTGTTAAAATTAAGTCTATGTTGATTAGAACTATGTTCTGATTCAGGTGTAAGGGAAAGGGGTTCAGAAAGCTGTTGTTGATGGAACACTTTAGAAAGTGGATGTTTGGATAAGTTAATACATAGTGTGCGATGTGGAATGTATTCTTATGAATATGAAAAGGAGCAAATGTATGTGCATGTTTACAGTGTAAAGGGACATAAAACATGCACGAACTGAACAACTGTTTGAAACATATTTTAACTGCTTAGTTTATTGAATAATTATGCACCAAATTGAATGCTGCAAATAGTTATTCTGCGTTTAAGAATGTAAAGATAGGATAAAAAAAGTTTTCTTTTTAAAAATATGATATTTCACAAAACGATAAAGTTAGTTATTGCATAACAGATATTGTATTTTAAAGAAATTATAACATCTATATGCCTAGCTTAAATATCGTTTTTAACATATAAGGTATAAAACATGGATAATCTGTCGCTTCTAAACATAACGGGATACTTATCTATAGAAAGATAGATGTCAATATTATGATAAAAATATAAGAAAAAAATTTCTTTTAAAAATATGATATTTTACAAAACGATAAAGTTAGTTATTGTATAACAGATATTGTATTTTAAAGAAATTATAACATCTATATGCCTAGCTTAAATATCGTTTTTAACATATAAGGTATAAAACATGGATAATCTGTTGCTTCTAAAACATAACGGGATACTTATTCTTACCTATGGAAATATGATATTAATAGCTTCGTAATGATCCATATTATGATAAAATATTAAATATAAGAATATTATATACGAGGGCTGTTTTTAAGTAAGAGAGGTCCGTTTTTTTAAAAATAATAACAATATTTTGTTTTAAAAAACCTTTATCTTAGGATGGTACACACTTTTGCTATTTTTCTACACAGTTGTCGAGTTTATTAATGCACTTGTCATACCTTAGAACTAAGTTCTGAAAATCCTTTTCAAAGAAGTCTGCCGCCTGATCGGACAGCCAAGAGTTCACGACCGCTGGTCTCTCTCCTGAGATTTACCGAAAGGATTGACAAGAATAAAAACGATTCATTTCTTTTCAGGTTAGAGGTCTTAAGGCGTAGATCCGGAGATCAGAAGATGAGCAATTCAAATCAAATGCTTCCAAAAGTCCAAACATTGCTAGGCTCAAAGCCGAACAGACAAACTTTGATATTGAATATTTCATTGCAGGACATCCTAGTCTGGAAATGTTAGTTGAAAGTACTTCTATTGAAAATAAATTGTGGGAATTTCAAACTTTAACACACTCGACTCATAATTGACAATTAATGAAGTAAACACTTGCAATGCTTGTGTCAAATAGATTCACCATCTCAACAAGAGATTGCTGATGAGGTCAGTGGAAATATACTTGAAATGGCTCTCGATTCAACATGGAACATATGTTAATTGCAGAAACATTTTAGAAATCAGTCTTCTCTCTATTTGATTCATAAAGGACTGACATTATGCAAAAATATTTTTCATCTTCCTAAGATTATGCGTTCGCTTGCCGTTCTTCGACGATTTAAAACAACAAATGACAGTATTAAACAATCTTTTTTTTTCAATAAGGCTGCGCATTGGTATTATAAACCTTTGCAGACATAGTACATTCTCCAGGAGCTGGAACCACTTTTTAGCGCTGCACCATATAGGCGATACAGCAAGCAATTTTGGGGCCTAGTTTCCTCCACAGAAGGAGGCACCTGAGCTCTTGGCGATGCGAACTTTATACTAGGATTTAATTTTGCCGAGAGCATCCAAGCCAAAGAGACAGTCTAAGGATCTTTCACATGCCGTATAATCATACGACATGGCCGCTGTCGATTTTCTGCATCAAGAAAATCCACCGACTAGGGCCGGGGTCGAACCCGCAACCTTGGGTGTAGAAGGCCAGCGACAAACCAATCACGCCACCCAGTCGGCGTATTACAGAATCTAATAATTGATCCAAAAAGGAATTCTTATTCAGCTCTGTTGTCTAAGGTGCATGTCTGTGGACCCAAATGATGAGTTCAAGCAATTTGCCTCAGCCAACAACAGCCAAGGGCATTGACCACCATCCAGCCTTAACAATTACATTGATGTATTATTTTATTTTAAGTTGTTGATGCTTATGTAAGCTCTGCAAAATTGATTTAATTCTTTAAACTTTAAGTTATTTTTGTGTTTGGACTGCATGTTTAAAATTACAAAAATCCGTTTGAATGCTGTTAAAAATATTTTCAATAATATTATAATCCATGAAGAAATAAAAGCATATGTTTAAAAGCTAGGAAGCTAATTTTTTCTCTTATAGGCGAACGGTTATATGGCGTAAGGAATTATCTGATATATGCAAATATGTATAAAAGTGCGTGTGTTTAAATTATTACACTACTTTATTTGCAGAGAATTAAATCACCGAATTTGACTAGTAAATTTTTTAGTCTTCTTAACCCCATATTTTCAACTAACCAACAAGTATATTAAAACACAATGAAACAAAACTGTTTAAATTTTGGAACAAAGACGCTAAAATGTTTTATAATAATAATATATAGGAACATATATATATATATATATATATATATATATAGTAAATAAAATAAAACATTATTATTCTGCGCAATGTGCTTTGGTTAATTTCATTGTAATTAAGTAACGAATTTATTTATAATATATGCTAATTGACATCTAATTATTATAAAAAATTACACGCACTTCTAAAAATTATGCATGGGGAGTAAAATGTTAATTTCCATGAGCGAATCAGAATTAAATAAGCTGAAATTTTCTGCAAAGGTAGAAGGAAGTATGAAAAAAATGTCAGACAATCACGGTTTCACGTCGAGAAATATGCAAACCATGCAGTCGTACTAAAAACCGAAATTGTGAAGGGTTACAGGAGTTGCATATTGAATGTTGATGGACGATACTTAGAGTATTCGTACAATTTATTTTCAAGCTGGATGTGTTTCTGTGACTTCCAGAAACCATATGGAAGATTTTGAGTGCTGGAGGGCTGTGGGACGCGTAAAAGCAGGACACTTACTTTATCACAGACGTTTTTCGTCCCTTGGGCGTTCATCGTTCATGGTTTTGGAAACAGTTCCGAACTTGCCAAAAAGCTATTCTAAGACCCATAACTAGTTGTCCAAGGGTTATGAAACCGCAGAAAATAGATATATTGTTGTTGTAGCCAAGGGGAATCGAAGATCGACCTTCACACGTGTGATATCAATTAAGAAGACAGTGTCTGCCGCTACTGTTTCTCGAAAGTTATACTTAAATAGTCTGAACACCCGAGCAATACGAGTTTGTGTTTCTTTATCCAGAAGGGCACAATTAAAGTGGTACCGCCTGCATGGGAATTGGGATATGTCTGATTGGGGCAACATTATGTTCACAGATGGGTTCAGATTTGCGCTATAACCAGATAAAAAGCGTGTGAGGGCCTGGAGGGAACAAAACCTACACACAATGCCCTAGATTCTAGGGCCTAGAACATCAACAAGCTTTACGAAATCTGCGGTAGAAGACTCATGGTCTGGACAAGGATTTCATTGGGATATCGCACCAGCATGCACATCTAACCGTGCCTTTCTGTAACTGCTGTATGATATCGAGATGAAGTCCTAGATATTTTGTAAAGCTGTATGCTACAGAAGTTGGATTTACATTCGTTTCAATGGACGATAACATGCAAGCCCTTACAGCAGCCATCGTGGTGAGTGAGGATATAGCGTGTATGGATTGGCCATCTTACTCGCCAGATCTTAATAAAATTGAAATTCTTTGAGATTCGCCCGACCGTGCTCTATATTAACATTCCCCATCTCCTGCCATGCTCAGGGATGTAGAAACTACCCTACAATTTGAATGATGATTACTGGATCACCTCGAAACAAGCATGATCATATGCTGCAGACTATATCTTAAGGTGAGTGATGCCACTCACTTAGCATATTAATGTCGTTTTTTGTTGTTTGTTTTGAATTAAAACGTCATTCTGTTTACAACACAAATGTTGCGTCATCTTAAAATTTATAAAAATTCAAAATTCAAATCCCCCCCCCTGTAATCTTTTGTTTTATTTCACGAATAAACAAAAAGCTACTTACTTGCAGCATTCCGTGTCATTTAAAGCAGTTCTTTTCCACTTTTTTGCATTATACCGCTCCGAGTGCAACTTTCGGGAGTGTATTTACGATAGTTCGAGTATTTAAATTACTAAGGATTTTTTTTTAATGAGATACACTGAAGAATCATACAATCATTAAAAAATGGGGTTCTATTGTGGTATAATACTGATCAAAGGTACTGTAATGGAATATAATACTATGATACTGTAATGTTATTTAATATGCTAATAGTACGATGATACTGTAATGTTATTAAACGTGCAAGAATTTCTATGATCCTGTAATATTATTTAACATGCTATGTAATACTATGATACTGTAATATTATTTAACGTGCTATATAATACTATGATACTGTAATGTTATTTAATGTTCTATACTACACTACGATACTGTAATATTATTTAGTGTGCTATATAATACTATTTTAGGTAATAGTATAGAATTAAATGCGTCCATTGCTCTAATATAAGCTTGCTTCAAATATTAAATTTTGTGTTATATTTCAACTTCATTACTGATAAATACAAAGAATAGTTCAATAGGAAACTCTTTGCATTTTTTTTAAAAAAGAAAATGTTAATATCTGCGCAAACGCGTAATTTGAAAGAAATAATACAATCATACCACCAAAGAAATTAAAACTTTCTTTCATTCTTTTCTATTTTCTATGCCCAAAGTTACGCTTAATTATAAACCCTACCCCTCTGCAATACCTTTTGAATTATTAAATTAAGAAACATTTTCAAAATTCTTTAAAAATCGTTCCCCAAACTACATCAACTTTTGAAAAGTTAATTGAAATCCATGATATTCGCATCACCTCTTATCGAAGCTATTTAACCACTGACATAAGACTCCAAAATCTAATTTCCAATCCTTTCCATTCCCTGCCGGTCATTCCTGATCGTCTGTGCAATATCCATTGTTTCCAGTTCCTCCCTTTACCCCAGGCGATTCTCTTCATTTCACTTCATTCTGTCCCGGAGGGTGAATGGATATCAATTTCCGATATTTGCGCGTGCCCTCTGAAGGATCAACGATAAGAAATGGCGGCCAGTGCACAAAAGTTGAAATGATGTCTTGATGCAAGAGTCTAAAACACACAGCTTGGGGATTGAGGATTAGATAAATTAATTTTCACCAAAGCATTTATGGCCGGAAGGGCGTGGATCTGGGGGTGAATTTATATACGACCCTTCTCTGAGAATCTTTAATGGTAATCAGAGCTCTGTTAGCTATTTAAGATTTATCCATCAAATGAAAATTGTAGGTCAATCATTATCTGAGGTTTTTATTGCATGGGTCGTTAAATTTTGAGCAGAATTAGTTGATAGGCTTATTGTTTAAGGATCAAAGTGGGTTAATTAAATAGTGTGACTTTTTTTGTACATATAAAGTTTTGACTTATGACATCTTTTATTGATGGCCTACATGGCTACAAAATTGAAATTGTGAATTGAACTTTTTAGTCACATATCTCTTTTTAATCTTACTGCCTAATTTGCTATAGAAATGATTTCACGATAAGCTATTTTAAAGTAATTAGTAATAAATTGAATTTAAATTTACTGTCAATGCATTGTGAAAGTTTTTATTTATTTATTTTTTATAAAACTAGGAGAAAATGCTTGGATAATTGATTTATTATTTCTAATTAAATGGACTAGTAAATCACGTGACGTATTGTAGGCTTGTTTCAGAAATATTACTTATCCTAAATACACCCATTTTTTTTCACTCAGTAGGATGTTCCTTCAAAAAAAGTGTAAAAGAATCATGTAAGAAATACATGCGACGCATGGTATAAATTTGAGGATATGATCCATACATTAAAAAAACGTGCAAGATGAACAATCCCTAAGTATTTCCCCAAATATCCGAGCAAAAAAAAAAAAAAAAAATACATATTACATATTTATGAAACAATAACAATTCATTTTTATAACAAAAAGAAAACTGAAATTAGTGCATTGTGAAGATTTAGTCTATTTGCACTTAAACAAATGGAAAAATTCCAATTGAAATTAGGACAGTATTTCTCAAACTGGGGCGCGTCTCCCTAGGGGGCTTGATAACCCTACGTGGGGGGGGGAGCGAGTCTATTGAAAAGTTGAAAGCAAAATATTATTAAAAAAATTATTAATTTACTAGAAGAAACCAAATATTCTGTCATAATGAAAAATAAAATGCACATTTGCACTGATATAATACACTTATAAATATATCAGTACTGCGTAATGTGTTTTATAATTAATTTAACATTACTAAGTTAAGAATGAGTTTAATAATTAGCAGATACCCCATGGGCTTGTTATGTATAAAATTGTATGCGAAAACTAACACTTGTCTTGATAATTTGTACAGTTTATAATTAATCCCTTAAATGCCGATTAAAAATTATGCATTTCGCTCCCTCATGCCACCTTTAGCGAGAGCATGTTGTATATTGGGGGGGGGGGTAGAAAAGGAATAAAGAAGCAAATCCCTTGAAATACGTAAATCCTTCGCAAATACTGCCAAAGTCATTTTTTTTGCATTCCAAAGCCTTCGGCATTTTTTTATGGATAGCAGTGCAAAGAAAACATCGTACTTTGGATAGACGTATATATACGTACGTATTTAACGCATTTGCTGAGCTAGGCGTTTATATACGCATCAAAGTATAATTAAATTAAATTCAATGCATTGTTATTGTATGTAGCGAGGAAAACTATACATGAATATTGGGTCGCAAATATTGAAAGTTTGAGTAGCATTGAAATTAGGATTAGAACTACCTACTAACAACTATTTTTCGCAACTTCATAACAAGCATGCACATTTATTACGAACTGGATGAAATATGCTATCACTGTAGATGGTTAGATATGACTAGCATAGCTGTGTGTGTGTGTTGGTTTTGATTCAAATGAAGAACTTCGTTCGTTATTATCGGTCTCGTTTTGTTGTTGTTGTTTTTACAAAATCTGTTATTAGTGGCTATTTTTTGTGGTCTTTCGAGTAGCTTATATATCATTCTTATATCGTGTTTGTATTTTTTGTATTAATAATTGAATATTTGTTTTATTGGTACTGGTTCATAAAAGAAGCATTTATAATGTTTTAGTGTGCTATTTTTTAAAAAAATATTCCAAACGTGCTCGGTAAGTAGGGAGAAGAATTATGAATAATCACAAATTTTAATTGGAAAACATATGCAACACAAAGACCTATAATATTACATAGTGTTTCAAATAATTGTATTATTAATTATTTCTTTTTAGAAAAATACCTAAACATTGCAATTTGTAGAATTGTTCGAAGAGAAATTTTTCAACCGATAACACTAAACACTTCAAAAGAAATTTAAAAATTATAGACAAATTGTAGCCTAAATTAGTGGGAAATATTCTTTCTGATCGTAAATATTATTAACATATTAACTTTCATTTGAATGTTAAAATTGATTTACCGCGTGGCAATACATAAATTATCGTTTGGCTGTTAAAAACAGCTTTATCATGGCTAAATTATGCAAGTGACTGATATTTTGATAGCAGATTAAAATGATGCCAGATTCGCTATTGCATGTAAATTGGAGGTTTATAATTCACATAGAGTAAAATCGATTTACTCGTACTTACGTGTTAAAAGGGAAAAAAATAAGCATGATACAGAAACAATTTTAATTTCGTACACCTTTAAAAAAATAAGCATTATTGATATTTTTCAACTCAAGCTTTTACTTGGTTCACTAAAACAGAGATCAGTAATTATTTTTTACTGCTATACATAATATGTTTGCTTCATAAGTAATTCAATGAATTTTTTGAAAAAAATATTAGTTTCCATTTTTTTTCTTTCTGGATTTAACAAATTTATTAACTTTAACAACTGAATTAATTTTGGATATTGAATTATTATTGATTTTAAAATTTTAATATTTTCAATATAGTTTACATAACATTGCATTTTATTTTTGTTATTTTTATGGTGTTGGGTTTTAAAAGAAAAATTTACATAAATGCCATTTTAAAAACAAACTGAAAACAAACTTCAACTTCAAATGAATAATCAGATTCAAAATCAGTTTTAATAATAAAATAATTATTTTTAAATATAAGGGAATATCAATTTAAGATGGCGAATATTTTTGAAACGTGTATATATATATATATATAAATATTATTTGATATACGAATACAATTTGAATTTTATTGAGTCATTAAGTACGTGTTTCAGTGGACTGATATATATATTTGCACATATTTTGGTATGAAAATTTTTAAATGATATTACTTACCAACAAAAGTAAGAATTTTTTTTATCATTTAACCAATCTTTATACATAAATTATTCATCTGTTTTTTAAAAAAAATATATTTATCTTTTCTGTATGTAGTTTCATAATACTGATGGGTTATTTTTTAAAGCTTTCTTTCTCTTCTCATTTCTTTCTCGATGTTCTCTTTCTGAATTTTTCTTTTACACGTTCTTTAATTTTTTTATCTCTGTGCAGTATTTACTTAATCTCCGTTTTTAAATATTTGAAATAAAATTTATCTTTAAGAAATTTGCAGATGGCATTTTCTTTCGAGAAATTTAGATGAAATTTGGTACATGAATATAAATAAGAATTAATTGTACACCTGTTAAATTGTAATACTATATGTTGGAATATATGAAATTTTAAACATATCACGAAATTCGAAAGTCCGCAGCATTAATCATCAACACACACACACACACAAAAAAGGAAGAAGACAAATTTTAGGATAAATCATTTTTGTTTTAAGCATTAGAACTCTCTCAGTACAGATTACTGTACACATTTTTCTAAAAAAAATATTTAATGCTTAACAGAGGAAAATGTTTAAAGAGCAAATAACTCTTCCGCGCTACTGCAAAAAAATGCAAAATTACGTGTTTAGAATATGCCAAAACCATACCACTGCATCTTGTATGGGTTATAAAATTTTTGCTAGTTATTTTATGGAAGTTAGGAAAAAGTTCTAAAAAGTTTTTGCCATGAAATGAAAGATTAATGCTTGCATGCAAGAAAAAAAAATAATGAAATTGTTTTCTACTTTTTAAGAAAAGAAAAAGAGTAGTATACATTTGTATTTTTAATAGATAAGTTTTTTACACAGTATTCCTAGCTTAAATTAAAAAAAAAAACATTATTTGTCTGTTTACGGAGCTTTTTTTTTTTAAAAAAAAATATGTGTATTGTGAATTTTTCATTATTTACAGTAACATTTTCTAAAAATTTTTTATTATTATTTTATATCATTATTTATTAGCTCTCTTGTGGAATATCGAATGAGTGAACATTAACGTCGCACTGTTCAGCTACTCGAGGGCTTTTGATGACGGACCACGTAATTTTGAAACACGGTCAAGAGAAGAGGATGATACCTGAGCAAGCACCTCCCTCTCCTAACTACCACAACACACCAACGACTCCAGAATGTTTCAGACCACACTTTTAGATTCTGGGTTGATATTTTAGTGAAAAATAAGTTTCTGTTTAATAACCGTGGGAAATGCAATATTAAATAATTTAATTTAACGGAAAGTGTTTATGAAAAAATCTCTTGCTTTGTGTTGATATTTTCTGAATCCATGCTTACTTTGTTTTAAGATCTTTTTTTGTGTTTATTATTGTAGACAACCAAACTCTAATATTTTGCTTCAGTTAAGTCTATGGTCACGTAGATTTTATTTCATCCAATGTAGATTTGAAACATTTAAAATAAATTTATTTCAGATCATTATGTTCTATATATTGTATGCGCTGGCTGGGTGGCGTGGTTGGTTTGTCGATCGCCTTCTACCCCCAAGGTTGCGGGTTCGACCCTGGCCCAAGTTGGTGGATTTTCTTGAGGCAGAAAATCAACAATGAATATACGGCATGTGGGAGATCCTTAGAGTGTCTGTTTGGCTTGGATGCTCTCGGCAAAATTAAAATCCTAGTACAAGCTCACATGATCAAGAGCTCAAGGGTCTCCCTCTGTGGAGGAAACTGGGTGCCAAAATTGCTTGCTGTAATTGGTATCGCCTATATGGTATAGCGCTAAAAAGTGGTACCAGCTACTGGATAATGTAATATATCTGCAAAAGGTTTAAAATACCAATGCGCACCCCATTGAAAAAAAATATTTTGTATGCATATGAACATTTTCACCAAAAATTTATACATTTTTTTAATGTTAATATTGATATTTTTTGCATACATGAAACACAGTTTTAAGAATTTTTACAGGAATTGATTAATTACTTTTATGCATGCAAACATGAGATTCTCCCTCATAAATATTACAAGTACCATCCCTAAGAAATGCAGTTACCATTTCAACCATCGTATTAGTGTTAGATAACTTTCAAAGTAAGTTCTTTTTAGTCTTTAATATTATTTTACTCAACCCACCGCGGTTTTTTTATATTAAATTACATAACCCATTAAAAGGTTTTCTTTTTGACTTTCGGATTATTCCTGAAATGTTTACCGATCATTGCCTATTCCCATGCTAATTTCTAAGCCCCAACAGTCATAATGAGGGAATGATAGAACAAAAGTAATATTTTATGCCGCTTTTATTAAGAAATCTTTGATCTGACTGAAAAGATTGCATTAATTGAATTACCACTTAGTCACGCTTCTCCAAAAGTCACGCGACACTATATTCTTTACCGATTAATTACAGAAGAAATTATAATTTCAGTTAATGGTCTCTAGGGTTTTATAAGCAGGGGAACGGAAACAACACCTCTGTCACAAGGGAAGTCAAGCACGTTTTTATATCGGCCTTACCGGATCGTACCGCCACGTCACGAACTTCGAGTCAGGAAGCGCGCTTTCTTATAGCAGCAAGTATCATCACGGAATGTCCTGCACAGTGACCATTTGCTTGATTTCCCTTGACACTTCAGCATGTAGGCTCGCAGCGACAGTGATGCACCAACCACAAAACTGGATGCAGGAGTGGCACCATGTCGCCTTTTAAGATGAGTCCCGGTTCTGTGCGTAACCTTATGAGGGACTCATCTCTGTCTGGAGGCCCTAATAAGAACGCACGTGGTCTTATAGCTTTTAATATAGTCATATTTTCTTCGCACTTGGTGTCATAGGTGCTGATTCGTTAGCCAAAGAAGCCAGAGACCGTGATCACCCTGGTACCACTATCACACCTGCTGATGCAAACAAACGCTGTTGCCAGATCTAGACATTCACTTCATTCCTTTAAGAAACCCCTCATAACATGCGTTGATTCCCCAAGAGTTATAACATCTACAATCGCAATGTTAAGAACTCATCACTACAAGGGCATAGAAATCCATCTTGATGAAGCCTCTTATATACAGTGTAAAAACTGCTCACACCAAACTATATCTTTGAGTGCACAGCTTTCACCCCAAGCTCAAATTCCTCAGTCTAATTCCTTCATGAACCCACTGCCGAAAATAATCTATAGCCAGGACGCTTACGAATGGGCAGTCTCAGTTGTTGCCACTTTAGCTGAAGTAATGTTCTAATATTGTTTTATTTGCCAATTCCATGGACACAAGAACAACTTGGTGTGATGGTGCGGGAAACTATTGCCTACACGACACGAACGTTTATTCGATTTGTCGGTAAATTGATCAGATGGGTGATTCTGTCCTACGTCCGAGGCATCAAAACGTCATTGATTGACATCATAATCTGTTCATCAAAGGGTAATTCACTTCAATGAATAACCGTTACTATGTCTTGTCATCGAGCACTCAGATACGTTATCTTTTAATAAGATAACGCAATACCGCATGTTACTCATCGGTTCCTGATCTACATCGACACAGAGGGTGTTCAACTGTAGCCAGTGGTAACGGAGAACATTTGGGCCTCCCTGCAAAGTCAAATTTTTGGGCCCCCCAAGTTTGGTTTTATAAAATGTAGTTACCTTGTGGCAGTCAAGTTATGGACCCCCTGGAACACTGCCCCCCCAATGAGGGGGTTGTGGGGTGTACGTTACGCCACTGACTGCAGCCCTGACGTGTGCGTTCTTCAGATCTCTCATTAAAAAAAAACATCTTATGGGTTGCTGAGGACTAAGCCGCAACCACTTTTAAGCCACTACGCAATTTGAAGCGATAGGAGATGACTTGCGCATATCTGCCTCCAAGTCCAGTTTATGCAAATATAACTTGGTTAAAAACTGCTAGAAGGGCAGCTGTGTTTTTCAACTTCTGAAAATGTATTCCCCAAATTATCTATAATTGTAATCACGTTTTCTTCTTAAGGTGCATCATACGTAAAGTAAGAAAATCTTTATATTTACCTCTCTTCCTGGTGTTGCGATATTAATGGCCGATAGTGAATTTAGAATAAATTAATATACAATTAAAATAAGTTTTGAAATACTGAATGCTGAAAATTATTACATATTCTAAGAAATAACTCTTGGGAATTTTTGGAAAAGTAATTCAGAAAGGAGATGCTTTCATTACAAGTTACAAAATAATTAATCTTTAAATTATGTTTTTACCTTTTTAAAAAAAGAGATTTCTTTTTATGTGCTAGAATAATTTATTCACAGTATCGACAAAATTGGAGTATATTTAACAAGGACAAGTAATGGATAAAAACATCTGAAAATAAGGAGTTAAGAAAACAAACTTTAGAATCATTTTCAGTAATTAAATTGAATATTTTCTTTTAAAAAATAAGTGTTCCAAACTTCTTTCCTTGGAAAATTAAATTTTAAAAATAAATATTTGAAGCCTTGTTATTTTACATCAAATCTTCTACTGCATTGAAGAAATATGCTGACTTTAAAAGCCTTACGAAAAAGCAATTTCTATATATTTATGAGCTATTTTTTTAGAATGGAAGGAGATTAAAAAAATCCAGAATTTACGAGGCAAATAAGAAATAATATTTTCGTAAAATGCAATATTCAAAATATATTCAATACATAAGTAATTTGTCTATGTTCTACATTGCACGCAATCCGTAAGGAACAAAAAAAATTCTAATTATATTTATACTCTTGTTTACTCGCTTTGCATATATATTTTTTTCCTTCAGAAAAGTTAGTTTGATAGGTAAAAAACATTATTCATAATTCAAAAACGCTTTGTCATATCTTTATAAAAAAAAGGACAACTAAATTTTAATTCTCTGAGAACGGTATGAAATTAAAGTTGAAGAAAATATTCCGGCGCTATTTTCTAATAGAAAACCTCTCAAAGTAAATGCAAGACATGGAAATTAATGATGTTAGGATCGTCGTTTATCAAACTTGATCTAAATACAGCCTTTTGCTTTGGAAACGGCTTCTTGAGGGTGAAAAAAGTGTTTGTTCTTATTTAAAGGCTTTCATTAACTTCGGGTTCGTTGACAGTATTAATGGGTGTTGTTTCAAGAAAAAAAATGTGGGGGTCTTTAAGCGAGGCTAAAAAAATCTATTTAATCGCTATTAAAGTAAAGTACTCTAGTTCTTGAAGAAAAGTATTCGTGGAGTAAGGCTTATGACAGAGTTTTCAAGCAATTTACTATTAGCAATGCAAGTTTTTACCGTAGATTAACATGATCCTGCATTATTTTAGTATATTTCAAAAACTTGATTTAAGTTAAAGACATATTTTAAGTACTTTTTCAGGTGATATTCTTTTTGAGTTTTTATCTTTTGGATGAGGACTCAGAAACCACATTGGATCAGAAGTTACCACAGATGTAGTCGAAGTTTTAATATGTGTTTAATTCTTCTTAATCAAAATATTAAAAAAAAATATCAATCATTGGCATGGCCAAGTAATTTTAGCGCGTTTTTCACGTTGTATTTTACAATAATGCAACTAATGGACTTTTTACTAATAGAAAGTAGTACTGTACCACTCCTTTAAATGTACTACTATTGAGCTGAAAAGAAATAATGACACAAATCTGTATCAGCACTATAAAAAGCAAAAAAAAAAACAAAAAAAATTACAGAAGCTACAAAAGCCCGGACAAGGTGACTTAACTCCTTGTCTAGGCATAAAACTCGCTTCTATATATTTATTCTTTAAGTTTAACAAG
>BMAO01031517.1:0-18143 GCA_019973975.1 Trichonephila clavata | reverse complement strand
GTTAATGGTTATGATTTTTTGCAGGATTACCTGTATAGAATGGATATGGTAGATTCAGACTCCTGCCCACTCTGTGACCATGACGTACCCATGGCTGGAAATCCCTTCGATATATACCTGCTGTTTTAAACTGTATTTCTGGGAATGTTGCTGACTGTGCCATTAGTGACCATTTTTATAGTCCTTCATTGTACAAAAACTGTCCATCGACTTATGACCGATAGGCCCCAGACGAGCATAGGAGAAAAAAAATTCCACATAATTTGTTCGAAGTAAAAAACGTTTTTCTACATTTAATAACATTACATTTAAGACTATATTACGTAAGCCAATGCAGTTTATAGTTAAGAATAAATCTGTGCAACATCCATAAATGAAACAAAGGCATATCTAAAAAGGATACAAGTTAGAAATTTACATTCTTTCAGTTCTAAGTTATACAGAAGTTGTACACATTGTGCGTTTTTAAAATCCAGATAAATTTTTTTATGTATATTTTCTTGCATTATCATAATCACTCGAAGTATTTCTCTGCACATTTTTAAAATTTAAAATTTTTCTCCTTTTTTTTACTCTTAACTTCAATATCTTAAATGCAGATAAGGCTATGTAAAAATTAAAACAATGCAACTCAAAGTTATCCTGACAGGACAAAACGTTTCCTTTATGGAAACAGGTACTTTTATATAACCCATTAAACTTATTTTTTATCACTTCACCTATGAACTTTCACAATTTGGTCAATTTTCCAAAAGTTTCTTGAAATTTTATCTTCGCTCACCAATATCGTTTCTTCCGGTTGAAATTCTTTGCAGTCGTTCAAATGTTACCAATTCAAATGTACTTTTAAATAAATATAAATACTTATTCCTCTTATATATATATATAACTATTTTAGATATAAAAATTTATTACTCTGACCTATCATTTTATAGAACCAATTGTGAAAGCAAAAAAAAATAGATAAATAACCATTTCCATGATTTAGTTCTTTCGGCGAGTTAGTTTCCAGAGTGTCGAAAGAAGCAGATTAACTTAAACCTTTAAATTTAAATACAAAAATTCCCATTATATTTATAAATGAATTTTTTTCTAATAAGTTATTTAATTGTTTTGTTAAACTAGAGAACAAATGCACCAAAGAATGTTTGAATATATTTTCTCCCATTCAAAAATTAAGTGCCTAATTTGCTGTGGAAAACAAGAATGAGAGAGAGAGAGACGCAGTTTTCTTGAATTGATGTTGAAATTTAAAAAATTCTATTTTTATTTTGTTATTCTCAGATTATGCAACTTTATGTGTCCAATTACTTTGGGATCAGAAAAGTGCTTTGAACATAAAAATGAAATTATTTTCAGCAATTTCATGCCATAAAATTACAAGGCTGAGTCCATAAATGATTTTTGTGTAAATTCTTTTGACGAGTATTACAGCCTTGATTTCAAATTCTTGAAAATAGCATGCGATTACACAAAATTGAGGATTAAGTATTTTTTTATAAAGCACTAGAAAGTTCCCTCCATTACTTAAACTTTCCTGCTGTTAAAATCATGCATGAAAAAGTTTGCCACTCTCCTTCCAAAAATCATCTTTTCTCCTACATTGATCATTGAATAGACTTTTTCCAATCTGTCAAAGAATTCATAAAAAGGTCATTTGAGATTTTATGCATCGGCTGTAGTTAAACAAAACAACTTTTTATTGCGTATAATTATCGATATAATTGATCAGAAATAATTGGTTATTAATTATTTTCAATTGATTCAAAATAACCAATTTCCTCTTCTTTTCAAAGAGCTGATGGGTATCATTTATATTGATATTGTTCAAAAATGCCTGCATTGAATAATAATATCAATAGCAATAATTATATCAATAACGCATTTTGCATTATGGTTGATATATAAATCTGAAATAAGAAAAAAGAGAAAGAGTAATTTAAAAGAAAATAACTCACCTTCCTTGATTGATAGTATCGATTTGCTCACATTTCTGGGAAAGAAAACATTTACTGATTTCATATTAAGTAATTATAAATAATATGAAACTTTATACTTTATTACATATAATTTTAATAAATGCTTGTATTGATGAATGTAGAAAACATTTTCACAATAAGTATTTGCTAGAACAGGGGTTGGCAATCTTTTAGTAGTGGCGTGCCAAACCAATCCTCTAGCATGATTTAGCGTGCCACACAGTCGAGTATTTTTAAAACAATTCGATTCCCGTAATAATGTATGCAGAGTTAGAGGTCAATAATATAGATTTACAGTTTTATTATGTATATATTTTGGTATTATAGGTATTTCTTCAACATGAGAATAAACAGCATTAAGTCTAACTATTTCTTCAACAAAAATAAAAAATATTAAAATTATTATGCATTTTAAACATTTATTTAAATAAGGAGCAGACAACATACAGTATAAGCATTTCCCTTCAATGTAGTTAAATAAAAAAGATAAATAAATTTTTAATGCGAGCCTTGTGCTTGCACCGCTCTACTTTCATATCGCAAAATCAAGGGTGTCCAATACAAAATTAGATTCTCAAAATAGAACACATTTACAAATTTTAAACTGAGTCATTACAAAAGATGTGGCGACGGCGTTTATCAATTAAATAAAACATTTATTATAAGCTATTTACATGATGCATAAAAAAGGTTAAATATTATCGCGCACGCTCAAAATGTCGACTCCTCCGTCCAAACGCTTCTAGAGGAATTCTCGCCTTCCCTCTCTCCGAGCGTGTTGCCTCCCCCTGTTGCCACATGCGAGAAGAGAAACCAGAGTCAAATGTCCGCGACTGCTCTTAAGTCTTCTTCGTATATTCCCATCTGTCTCCGTTCGCAATAAGGGGTATAATGCAGGGAAGGCAAACCTTTATGGATTAACATGCCATTTTTTCTGAAGAAATGTTTATTGAGATATAGTCAATAAACATTTCATCAGAAACATTTCTTGTGTCAGTCAAATAGTTTTGACTTGTGATTATTAGGAAAAGAAACCAAATATTAACAACTCCAAACTCTTTATTTACTAAGAAAAATTACATTTTACACAGTATTGTTGTAAATGTTTTAGTTATACGTGTAATTCAAATTATAAAGTAACATTAGAGTGGTTCAGAGGCGTAATGGAGAAATTAGCCCCCCCCCCTCCTGAAAAATCATGTTTGGGCCCAAACACGTACTTGGCGTCAGGCTTTGGGCCTCCAAGAATCCTGGACTATCCGGCGATGCAGGGGGTGTACGTTATGCCTTTGGTGTGATTTCTTTTGTTGCAGATTAGGTGACAAATAACTTATGTCAGAATTGTAAGGCAATAATAAACGAGTGTGCTCTTCGACGCCTCGTGCACAACGATCGATCACTCGTGTTTGTTCTTAATACTTCATAATGAATTTTGTTATTTTGAACAAAAATGCAAACCGTTTTGATCGGTGGCGTGCCCAAAATATTGTGTCGCGTGCCGTTAATGGCACGCCTGCCATTGGTTCGCCATCCCTGGTATAATTTGTGACTTTTAATTTGACACGATTCTGAGCAAACAGTTGTTAAACAATTTTTTTTGTGGACTCAGAATATTTTTTATATAAGGAAGGAATTTTTTACTTTGATATATAGAATCACAAGAACAGAAAGCTGATTCCATGCGATTTTCTCTCTTTAAACAATTAAACCTTTCCAGCAATGACATTCAATCATTTACAAAATGTAAATTTATCTTTAGGGTTATCTTTCAGATTTTTTCGTAATTCCGTTAAGTTCATAATTCTGAAGATATTTCTCAAATAAGGCTCATTACTGAGTTTATCAACTTCAATCCACTCAAAAATTGAAAGTTTGCAGAGTAGTGCAGGGTGCCACTGAGAATTGCACCTCGTGCAACTTGTGGCACGCGTGCCATAGGTTGTCGGCCCCTTTGCTTGAACATCAATGTTAGGAGTCTTGAAAGCGGTTCCCATTACTGAAAAATACATTTAAAATTTCCACTTTTTTGTTCTTTTGAGGAATCATACGTTTTTGTGTATTTCTTACAATTTACCTATAACAGATGTAATAAAAAATTATGACAGGCTATTAATAAATAATAATTTTTTTGAAAGGAACTCACGGAAAACTTTTGGTACACATATGCTTGGTTTTGAATCTTATACTATCTATTCACGAATAACTGTAAAAATAATAATTGATTATCTCTAAATTTGTTTTGTATTAATTTTCAACTAAGAATTAATTTTTTTTTGAAAAGATTTATTTGTTATGATTGAACTTCAAGACAGCCAATAGAGTGTCAACTCACTGATTCTTTTCGACCAATAGCAGATTAGTCTCTCGTCTGCTTACTCTGAAAAATTTCCATCACATCGGATGTCTCCTTAACCAAACTTCCTTTCTCCTTCCAGTTCACCAATCAGAAAGCTCCTTCTGAATCCAGGCATCTCCACTTCAAGATTAAAATACATTTCGATTTGGGATGGAGAAACGCATCTCTTTCCATTTCCTAAAGATGTCAATCGTTCTTTTCTTGTTTTCACTGATAAACATCAGTTAATGATTATATATGTAAATGTCATAGTGATCAGTATTTCTATAACGAACATATAAATTTTAGGTATATTTTCTCTTTTCTATTGTTTGAAAATTAATAATAAAAGAATTTTGTATAAAAAGAAAACTTATCTAGTTCTTCCCTTTTTTTTACTGATTATAATATTACATAGTTTTAAGAAAATTTATAATATTCTTTTTCCAGTAAAGTGGTGAAATAGTTGAATGTATTTTGTGACATTGAAAAGCATTTATTTCGAATCCGTTATTAGTGATATACCGTCAATCTAAGCCACACTTTTTTTCCAATGTTAATGCTACTAACGATCGGGTGCGCCTTAGAATCGAAGGGGAAAAAATTCGTTGGATGGTACAATTACAGCAATTACTGGTTCAAGTATGTATTTAAAAGTTTATAATATTGGTAAATTAAGTAATTATTCCCTTCTTTTTAGTTCTCCCTTTAAATTTATTTTAATTTCGTAAATCGGATATTGATAAACCATTTTAAACTATTTTTCATTTTTCGCAAGAACTTGTTGAGAATTTGACATGCGGTTTAGAATCAATAGCGGCTTATATTCGAATAAATGCGGTATAAGTTAAATGCTATATCTTTCCGGAAGCTTACATTTGAGAAAAATTCTGATGATTTTCAGTTGCATAATTAAATTACAGAAAAAAACACAGAGGGTTATATACCTTTTTATTAATGTACCCAATTTTTAATGCTATGTAACATTTAGCTAGTATATTCTTTTCTCCTTATAAATCTGAGCAACAATGCGATCGATAAAACGATTATAATATTGTAAAAAATCTATGAAGTCATTTTTCTAACCGTTTTTTTGTGTGGTAGTATTTTCTAGGAATAATTTCACATTACAGTGTCATTACAATTTATTTCCAAAGAAATAAGAATATATTAGTTTTATCTATAGTTTTTTATAATTTTTTTTAAATATCTTTAAATAATGTGTGTGTGTAATATCTTATGAATAATTTCAATAGTCATACATGCGTGTTGTTACAGTTGGGTTAGAAAAACTACTCCTGAAAGTTGTATATAATGAAAATCTGTTTGTGATGAAATATTTTTTGCTTTATACCCACACTTAGTATGGAGCACAAAAACAACATGCAACTATAGAATAAGTTTAAGTATTTGTTGTATTTTTTCAAACTCAAATTCTAGAGTTTTTAAAGAACAATAAATAAATTATTACATATTATTGATGAATCAATCGATTTTCATTTACGTTAATTTTTCTTAACTATAATACAGTTTGTGTGGTGACGGAGGATATTACCAAAGTGTAACTGATTGAACTTAAAAATAGATAAAAAAAACAACCCTTTTACTCAAAAAAAGGTAGAACTCTAATCCTTAAGGTAATATTAAGACATATTTTATATTGTTTAAGACAAATAGATAAGAGAATTTCCTCGACCTGTTTTATGACCTTGCTAAAATGTATTAAAAACATGACGTTAAGGTTATGATCAATTGACAAATGACGTGTTTAAAATATTTACCTGAAGCTTCTGGGGGGGGACAGAATTGTTTATAAAGTAAAAATAACAGTGTTTAACTATAATGAAATATGGTAATACATATTAAAAATTTTTCTTTTAAAAGGTTTATGATTCAGCATCTGTCATTGATAGGTGAACGTTTTATTTGTTTTAATAACCTGTTTATAAGATGGTGTAGTTTCAATTAATAAAAAATAAAGGATAAAGGGGGGGGGGAGTCTTTGAGGGTTCATTTTAGTTTTTATGAGATGATGACAAAGTTTAGACGAGTCAAAAACCTAGGAATTCGTAAAAGGAAAGTGTCAAGAGATTTGTTTTTTGCAACATGATACAAATGACAACTGCTGTATATTTTATGAAAGTATATTTTTTGATGTTTATCTCTTTAACGAGACACACACTATAATTATAAAGTTTTTCCGCTAATTGAAACCTATCTTGTCAATGTTATTATTCTTATTAATGCTATTTACTATACGCCATATTCTTTTTTAATATTAAATAACTTCAATTACCTAATTTTTTTATATAGTTCCAGAGAAATTACCTAATGCAACATAAAGAAAAACTCCCATTGTATAATCTAGGAACGTGCGAAATATTTTTGTCCCCTAATGGTCTCATTACATTATGTTTATATTTAATTATACAGTAGAACGTCGTTTATCCGAATCAATCGGGACCGGACACCGTTCGGATACGCGATTGCTCAGATAACCGAAAACCGAATGCGATTAATGCAAAATATGAAACCGGACACTATACAAATATTGAAAATCATCACATGCGGGAAACGTGCTTGAAGAAAAAGCAAAATAGGTGCAAAATGTCGCAATTGTACCTTTATTGTGGAAAATAATCACTTATTTTTCGCTGTACCATTGTACGCCTTCGTTTTTTCGCTGCAAGGTCTCTGATTCTCCTGAGCAGCAGTAGTTGAGTAGGACAGCACACTGATTGTTGTTCGTACCACTCCATAGCTGTCTCTAATGCAGAAGCGCGCCAGCATTTGATGAACCCTTGCTACTTTCTTTGTCATTGTTTCCCATCACTTTTGGCTTCACGCGAAACAATTGTTGAGCACTTTGCACTGTTCGAAAACGTATCCGGACTTTGGTCCGGTTATTTGACGTTCCGGATAATAAACGTTTGGATAAACGACGCTCTACTGTAATATGATTATTAGTACAGAAGATATCCGGAGAAACTGTGGTTGAGGCCATATAATATAATTTTACTCTAATTCATATGTTCAAACGATTCATATTATTGTTTTATAAATTATTACATGGTCCTTTAAATCATTTCATAATGTCCAATTATTTTTTCTAAAAAAAATAGCATTTTATGAACTATTTTTCTTATTGGAAGGTATTGCATAAAATTTTAGATCTGTGAATGTTTTAGGTAAGAGAAATTCAAACGCATAAAACTTTTGCTAGATTATAGTTCGTATTTTTCTAAACTGTATTTATAACAATTCTTGTTTTCCGTTACAGTATCTATCTCAAAGTTTTAGAATTGGGGAAACAATAGTTTAGAGTAAAAAGCTTCAAAGGTATTGAATGGAATAGTTTTTTTATTAACAAGTGTACATATGAGACACTTATTTAACTTGAAAAGACTCATTCCCGAAATTCCGTAACTCAAAAGATACATTAAGCTAAATAATTAACAAAACATAATAATTAAGTTACTTTTCAAGCCATTAGCATTGATATCCATTTTATCCTGCTGCACCGAGAATTGCAGAAGTTGTTAAGGATACTTCACTTTTTTTGAAGGCAATACTTTATATTGAACACGAGAGATAATTTTTTGGAGATGTTAATACGCTAATATTTCTAAAAAAAGCATATAGATGAATATATATAAATTTAATGTAGAAACATTTTTTATAAAAATTGAAGAGAAAAGTACACTTTTTTCATTATGATTTTAAGTAGAATTCCTCATGGCTTTTATTACATTGTTACATTCTGAATAATTTTTTTTCTCTCATTTTAATCTTACATAATTACAACTTACTTCCTTGAATAGAAAGTGAGTTGAATTAAATACATTCTAGACATCAAGTAGATATTAAGAAATCTGAATTCAAGGAAACAAGAAACTAATGATTGTTTCATTAGACAATAGGGAAAAACTTTTCTCGACATGAAATTATTGACTTAGCCATCTCACCTTGCGCATAAAGATTACATTTAAATAATCAAAAATGAAAATAAACGTCATGAAGTTTTCGAGTAATATTTGGTTTACTTCTTAGTCACATTTGAGGAGCAAAAGTTTGTAAATTTTTTCCCGATCTTTGCATTTTCTTTTCCTTGTAACACAGAAGGTGGCTCAGTAAACATACGTACACAAACGCTTTTTTAAAGGAAACAAGACTAGGATAATTGACAGATGCGTTTAAATAAAAACTCGCTATTATTTATAGTTTCTTATTGTAAATATACTAATAAGAAAGGCAAATTGACTAGCTGGAAACCTTGAGTTTTAAAATTCGAAAATGGATTATGAACCTTGAATTTCAAAATTTTGAATGGAAGTTAGATTTCTTCATTAAATGTTCTTCATTAATTTTTTGTTTTGTGTGTGTTTCAGATATTTTATCTGCAGTGAAACAAAAACAAAAAAAATTTGAAGCGGCTTTATGATTTTCATGATGCAATAATACTTTCCGTAAAAACTCCCAAATGAGTTCCCCCACTTAACAGAAATTTGAGGCGAGCTTTGAAAAAAATAATCTTTAATGTCAACAGTTACCTCCGTAAAAAGAAATCTTTACACGTTCTATTCTTTAATGGTTGCCGCATTTTTTAGTGTTATGCTTGCACAATATTCCTTAGAAAAGTTGACCTTAACGTTGCGTGATGGTTATTCCAGAATTATTCGTGCTATTAAGCAATTCTGATTACAAAAAAAAGAAGAAAAGTTTGATGTTTACTACAAAAACATCCCAATGATTCCTTTAGAATCACAATAAAATGCGTTTTGTACACCAGAAACTTAAAGAAAAAAAACGTCATTAAATATTTGTTGATAGAGTTGTGACACTCGCACATTCATTGAAATGTGTTCTGTAATCATCCAATAGTTTCTTTGTGTATTAATTTCGCTTCAAATACGATATTCTGTTACATAAATAATATTTTGAAGAAACTTATTTTCGAACGGAATCGGTGAATTTTTTTTAAGAATATGTTTTCAAACATTCTTTAGAGGAACAAAATTGCTAATTTATTCAATAAAAGAATTTTTTTTCTTCAAAAATTTTTAAATAGCTTTTTTTTGCTTTCATTTTTCTTCTCTCTCTCTCTTTACCCAAGATTTCATAAAAAAAATATTTTAACTTTTTTTTTGATATTTCTGGGGCATTAATTAGTGAAATTTTTCCCAGTAACTATTTGTAATGGGTTTTCATGCACATTTTTCTTAAATAATCTCTGGAGTACTTAACTACGATGTTTGATATAAGAATCTTACTTAACGGAAGAACCTTGAAAAATGAAAGTATGATCATTATTATTTATAAATAGAAGTGTAATGAATGGAGAGAGAATAAAAGAATTCTTCTTGTCTTGTGTTTATGGATTTAGGGCATTTCTATATTGGTCCAAAAGCTCCAATAACAAGCGTGGACCAGGTATGGAGCTTGAGGACTGTAAAGAATGTCCTGTGGTGATGCATCAAGTATAAAAGAGACGCAAGAATGGCTTTGTGTAGTCAAAAATAGGGTCTGATGTTAATTGAGTTTGTGGACAATTTCTGCAGATGGGGTAAGATCGGAAGTTATCTGGAGATATTTTCCCACCTTTGAAATGATCCGCGTGAGTCTTGCTACTGTAGATGGCAAATTTCCAAGGCAATAGTGCTCTGGGATAGTCGGTTTTATGAAACGCTGGTTAGAAATTTTGTGCTTGGTGACCGCGTTCGAGTTCCGAGGTGTGAATGGAAGGCTGATGCACACAAGTTCCCAGCCTCCTTAGCTGGGACGTCCTAACATTCGTTACCCCCCAATGCCCTCGTGGGTAGGAATCCACTGGAGTGTACTTGGTTTATTAATTTTCTTGAGAAGAATGTTAATGCCTTGGGTCAGATTGGTGTCTCCATTGCAAATGGCCTCGAGAGCTGATTTTGAGTCTGAAAAAATGACGAGACTTTTCGTTGCATCATCCGGGAAAAGTGACACTTAAAAAGAGAGGACTTACTTTATTGTAATCAATTCACTAGTGAAGTTTAATGCTATTTGGCCTGAGGAAATTTTGAGTTCAGCGTTAGCACCGGAATTGAGAATGAGTTGGATTCCTGCACCTCCTCAATCAAAGGCATTATCAGAGGAACCATCTGTAGAAATAATTACACGATTTCCCTGGGAGAGTAAATAGATTGTATCGACACCCTTCAGCTATAAAACTTGCGTTGATTCTTAGAGTATGTACTAATAAGTTTAAGTGAATCTCAGCTTCAGCAGGCGGACTGATGGGAAGGATGGGTTCATGAAGAATGCCTAGGGAGGAATGTTCAAGAAGGATCTTTTTTCTGATGTCTCTGTCAAAGTAAAGTGTTGATGTTCTGCGGAGTCTTGTCAGTCCCTTCCAATCCCTAGAAGCTCTTTTAGAGATGTGGTCTTCAACGTGATATATTATCGGCGTTTAAGAAGTATTACTGAGTTCAGAGCAACATTAGAAGAGATTCAAAGTGAATCGGTCTGAAGTACACGGTGATTATAATTAAAGTTTCAAAACGCTATAAGCAAAGAACCACTGATCAGAATAACGTCAAATTTGATCGGAATATTATTAAAGAAGGGGAAAAGCGTATGACATAAGAAAAAAAGTAATTCAAAATTTTAGCAACAGATGGCGCTGTAAGCATCATAATAAAAAAAGATTCGATTGAAAAGGACAATGAATCGTAAAACAACAGCTCAAGTGTAAGTTACACATTAAACCAAGTGTGCTGTTCAGTGTTCATGACTGTTCAGGTGTGATACTGTTACTTACGTAAGCCCATCCATTACGGCAAGGTCATATCACATCGGATGGAAAAAATTGGTTTTTAAGTGTCCCGAGGCCAAAAACCGTTTAAAAAGCGTCCATCGAATCGGTTTTTAATTGTCCTAACACAGCATAAAGAGCATTCCTAAAATAGTTTTTTAAATTTCGTGAGATTGGCGCAAAACATGTTCAGTATGCGGTCCATCGTTGTCTGCAACAAGTTTAAATCAAGAAACAGCATGTTCCACAACTGATCGAAGTGTCTCCGGGGTCACGTTCATAATGTGTTGCGCAGTGCGTGACTTCAGTTCAGCTAACTGTGCAATCGGAGCTCTGAACACAACATCTTTCAGATAGCCCCACAGCCAAAAGTCACACGGATTAAGATCAGGTGATCGGGGCGGTCAGGCTGTAGGGAAATTGTGGGTGATAACTCTAGCATTTCTAAAATGCCCTTTCAGCAAATGCTTCCACAAATATGCGGAGGAGCAACATCATGCATAAAAATGATCCCATCGACACAACCACAAAGATCGAGCAATAAGTAGTTTTTATTATAATCTTTTTATAAATCAGAATTAGAGTTTATTTAAGTAAATTTCTACATATATAATTTATTTTGATAGTGATTGTTCAAAGATTTATTAAATATCAAATCTGATTTTTATTGGGAAAGTATGTCTCTTACAAACAACGAAGCGAACTCATCACATAATGCTTTGAATTTTTTTCACACAACTATTTTTTTCACCACTATTTTATATAGCTATCAAACCGAGTATGGATATTTGTAACGATTATTCCAATACCTTGGGTTTATTTTAAGGTTATATTTATAATTCTATATGTATGAAATAAGAGCTAAACTGCGCAAATTTCTTTAGATTAAAAACTTTCCTAATTTATTAATTTATTGAGATATTTCTGGTTAATAGGAAATAAGTATATTTATTTTACCATTCCTTTTAATTTGAAATAATCAATTTTTGGCTGACCTAAGACATAATTTATACTTTGATACTGTATTTGTTTTATGCTGTACTGTTAAATTGATATTGAATTTTACTTATTAACGGAAAAATAGAATATACAGTAGTACCCCGAACTTACGCAATAGGTAGGATTGAGTGATAACCGCGTAAGTCGGGGTATAATTTCGCCCATAAATACGTAAAAATTATTTTTAGAGGGGGTGGGAGACGAAATAAGAATTTAGAGAAAAAAATGTTGAATAGAATTTTAAGCAACACAAATACAAAATCACGAACCCAAATTAATTTGATGTAGAACAGTAGTCTACAAACTTTTTCAACTCACGGAACCCCTAGAACTAGAAGGTGTTTTCGTAGAAACTTTAGAACTAGAAATTATTTTCGTGGAACCCTATTCCACGCACACATTTAGAAGAATATACCTTATAAGAGGGATTTCCATCCCTTCTTTCCTGTAACCCGGCTAGAAGTGTACGAGGAACTAAATGATCAGACGACATGATGAACTTCAATTATTTATTTATCGCTATATCAACTCAGACACAACACTCTAAAAAAGATAAATTTGATCAGTCAGAGCACAAAAGTGAGACAAAATGGCGTGGGGATAATATATTAGATCATGCAAATCTACCTTTACAATAACTTATATTAACAAAGCTTATTAATTAACTATCTTAAATTAACAAAGCTTGTTTAATTTAGGACCATGCTAATAATTTAACTCTCTAACTTCTGCTTGAAATAAGATCACAGTACCTGAACTCTTGAGCTCTTCTTACCTTGCTTTTACTTTAACACTTCAATCAGTTAGTTAAATTAAGCACTTTCTTAATATTCCAACTCGCTTCATATACTGTTTGCGTGTACGGTTCACTACAGATTTACTTCGCTTCTCATCTCTTCACTTCACATCCAATCTATTCTCACTTTGCTAACTCTCAAACTCGCGAATACAGAATATATATGTTAAACTTAATTTGCATAATCCTGCTTCCTGTTCTCGGAGAAAGTTGGTTGAAAAAATGATGACCCAAAAGGAATCTCGAGTTAGTAGAAGAGACCGCAGAGATCCGCCACAATATTAAAATAATATTATAAGTAAATCAAAGCAAAAGATCAAGTAAAGACAATTATAAAAGGTAATACATTTATTATTTAAAAAAATTAATCTATTTTTAATATAATTTGTTCATTAATAATATTTATCTGCGATAAAAGAGCGTCACTTACCCATGCATTATGTTTAGTAAATGGGATATGTGCTTGCATTTTTTCACACAAACTGTCAAAGTCTAGTCTATTGAAAATAACTACAATCGCATTACATACTCCAAATTTCATTTTTTCCATACTTTATTTTTGTAGCCACTCACGTTGAGAAATATTTTTCACTTATACACGCTATCCTTAATGACATTAAAATGTTTATAGCTGTGTGAGAATCCCATGTATTTTGCATGAATTTACAACCTAAAATTTAGAAGCTGTTTTTGCATATGTTTAGATTTTCAACATCGAACCTGTTGACATGTTGTAAGTGTTTTTCCGCAAATACAAAAAGGTGCATTTTCCATTAGAAATTTTTTAGTTTTGAAAGATATTATACTAACGAGAGTAAAAATATTTATCTCGTGGAACTCAGGATAGTAAAAAATAAAATATTCACAATCAAGTAACATCTATATATATGTATATATATAAAGATAAAACGTTTTGATATTCTTTTATTATATATAATATAAAAGTTTAAGGAGTATTGAAAAATAAAGTTATCACATACGAATAAAATTTTGTTTCTTAATGACAGGAATGAGCTTTAAATTTTTGTGAGTATACAAACATTTTAGAGAACGTGAATCCATTTTGCATACACATTTATAAGTTTCTTTTCAAAGATTTTTTTACTGTGATTCGTGGAACCCCTGGGTTCCGTGGAACACTGTTTGAAGATCCCGGATGTAGAAGATTTCATAAAATTTAGCAAAGTAGTCTGCTGGCTCAAAGACTTTTTCTCCGCAAAATTTCCTCGTTGCATGCTAATAGTTTTTTATTCCTTGTTTTGATGAAAAAATACTTTCTTCGTTGGAGTTCATAATTTTCTAAAATTAGTAACCATTTTTCAATAAATTGAGACCTTCAGTCGAATTCCCAATCGTCATTCAATCTTCAGATTCAACGGGCCTAAAGACTTAAGTTCTTTAATGTCTTTCTCATTCATTTCTATGAGCTCATCAATTGTATAACAATGATAACAAACACACACTCCATAAAAAAAGAAACGAGCCTTACAGTAGTCGCATACGATGTGTAACATCTGAAATGTTACGTGGTAAATTCAATAGCAACTTAAATCCTGAAAAAAATGAATCGAGTATGATTGGAAATAATTTTCAATGGAATAATTATATCTTTAATGAAAATTTTATTTAATTAACACAAGGAGTAATGCAATTTTTTATCAAAAATAATTATTTTGTTCAATTTGGGGAAGAGCGGTAATGATAATTTATGATAACTAAAATATGACATATACTTGTGTTTTCAAAGTATTTAAAAACCGTTGAAAAATAGCGTCAATAACAGTACCACTGTTAGTTGTCGAAACATTTCGATTTGTGTTCATTTCGAGCTTGAGTTCATCATTCAAAAAAGCTATGAGTGGCTCGGCTTCTAGCAAACTGAAAACTTTAAAATCACCACTCAAATCATGGAAGCGAGTGATAGTTTTTTTTAAGAGCAGAAACCTTCGGTATATGGTAAAAGTAAAAAATGCAGGAAATCTTTAATTTTTTGAACCGTTTGATTCGGAGAAATGTATACGCCACCGAAATCATCTTTGTCCATTTTCAAATAAGCATTCTGCCACACATATGTCCCCAATATCTTGACTAACAATACCCAGTCCACTTGTTTGACGATAAGTAATATCCATATGTCGAGCCACAACATGTGAGTTGTTCTGTTTACGATAGATCGCAACACCAGCTGCTCTGTGGCCCGGTCGTTTAAATTGTACGCAGCAATCGAAGTCAGGTATCGAAACACGTTCTTCATTGTCTAAACACGTCTCTGCCTAAAGGACTTAGCTCTTCTGATCCTTAAGTGAGAAAACAAAAACAAAGATCCACGGCCTAGACCGCAGGGGTGGGAGATGGGGGCGGAGCCCCTCCCGAATGAAGGAGAAAAACAGACTTCACTGAATAGCGCGCTTCCCCAACTTCCTGTTACGCATTTCCGTCCCTTTTACGAAATCACTCCCACAAATCTCCAGCAATCGAGAGGAAAGATGTTACACATCAATAAGAAATAAATAACACAAAATAAATTATTATGGCTAAGCGTCGATTCGACGCAATACGTCCGAACATTTACATTAGCTAAACAGGAAAGAGTAATCGTGTAGCTCTCAAACAAAAGACGAATCGACGAGATTTGAAAATCGTGTAATCCGGATTTGTGTAAATCGGGATACCACAAATCAAGGTATTACTGAAAATTTTCCGTATGTTTTAAGGATACAGTATAATGTATGGAGATTATGTGTTATAATTCCACGATATGATTTTAATATTGGAAAATTTCGTTATCTCAAAATGTTTGGAGAGTTTGGGTTCTATTCGCTGTGATCTCAAATGACATGAAATAAAGGTTAGTTTAAACAGTCACCTGATTTCATGAGCATATCGTTCAAAAGTTGCGTTTAGGACTACTGGATATAATTTGATATCAAAAAGTATAGCATCCCGCAAAATTTAATCAGAAAACTGAATTAAAACCATTATAAAAACAATTTTTTTCTATATATGTTAGAAAATAATTATAGCTTTGAAAGAGCGTATTTTATAAATAAAAAGGATCGAAATAAATAAAAAGTATAATTTCCAATTTATTGTCCTGCTGAATGATAATTAGAGGAAATTGGGTAAGAGACGTAATTTATTTATTTTTGAATGTTCATTTAAATTAAAGGTCATATACTTTAAATACCTTTTAGAAAAAAATAAAATAAATTGTGATTGTTTTGAGTTTTAATTTCAAGTAACGTATATGAATGTATTTTGTCAATTCTGGTTGCTGTTTATAGTAATTATAGTTATGAGTTCAAAAAAATACATGCTTTTTCTTGCAAAATCTTTCAGAATTTGATTTTTAGTTGAAGGAGAAATTATATTTGCGGAGATTGCAACATAGAAAATATATAAATATTCCTCAGCAATTATAGGACGAAGCAATTAAAATAAATTTTATCTGAAAATGAAAGTTATTTTATTGTAAGAATTCTAATCAGATACACTAAAATTGGTTATTGTTAGCAGATTATGCAATTTTACAGCATCTGAATAGAGAACTGGAATCAATGTTAGAGATACAAAGGGAACTAAATAAAAAATGTGTTAATAGATTAACAATAACCTTTATAATTTTCTAAACTCTTAATAATTTCTTTCATTACAGAATCTGAATTTTGAAAAATCAGATAGGTAATGGAAAATAAATTTGTTCCAAATTTTATTCGAGTTTGATCACTAGGTAAAAAGATATTCAGAAAAAATGTTATATGGTTATATATTCTATTAAATTACTTCCTCTAAATAATTCATAATCTTTCTTCATTTTTTAACTACAAGTAACACATAGATTGACAAATAAGAATTTTACTGATACAATTAAAGTTTTAAATTACTTTTTAAGACTGCTATTTCCGATCACAATTTAAAAATAATATTTCCCGAAAACCATCATTTTGGGGTTTTTAATGTTCTAAGACCCGGAGAAATTCCTGAGTGAATTTAATAAATTTAAATTTTCATAATAATATTACTGTTCCAACTTTTTATAATGTCTCTGGAATCGAGAAAAATATAAGTCCTTTCATCCGAAAATTTAAAAAATATTGGCAAAAATTGTTTGTTTCTGAGACATTTATTTACTATAAAGGACCCGTTTTTTAAACCCAAGGAACTCCAAAATGTTCCAGCAATATTTTTCAAAATTTAAAATTTAAGCTTATTTTATGATAATAAATTTAAAACATGAAATAAATTATAGTTTAAAAAATTAAAAAACACCCTTTTATAGTTAATCGTATTAAGTTGTAACGTAATTTTTTTAGTCGCCAAATCTGGAAAGGGATTTGAAATTAGTCGCCAGATGCGGCAGATGTGATTTGAAAATCGTAAATCATCAATCCTGATGATCCTGATCAGGACAATGGAATAAAATTATTAAATTATCGTATTGTCATAAATCCTGGACAAGTGAGAAAAATTTCAAATTAATCTGATCTTTTAAAAAGGGTAAAATTTGAGTTCAAAGATTCCGTTACATACAAGTGAAGCTTATAAAAGGGTGTTAAAAAACTTGAAATTCCTGAATGAAATTTTTTTACGGCAGTTACTTCAATATATCAATGAATTAATCCCTTAACTTCAAAACACAGTTTTCTTTGAACAATCAACATCAGTGGCGCAAATAAAGGAAGCGGGGAGGAGGTCCTCGGGTCCCCCCCCCAAAGCCCTTGATTTTTTTCCGATTGATTATAATCCTATGTATATAGTACATAAAATTTAATTAAGTATTAGTTGTTAATAATTAATTTTATTAATTAATGCTAATTATTCATTCAATAATTAATTTTTTACTGTTTTTTGTTACCGAAAATCGAGAAAAATCAGAAGAATATGTTGGGCGGCGTGTTGGAGCATGCTACAAGAACAGTGGACTTTTGACCCTGGATCCCCCCCCCAATAATTAATTTTATTAATTAATGCTAATTATTCATTAAATAATTTTTTACTGTTTTTTGTTACCGAAAATCGAGAAAAAATCAGAAGAATGTGTTGGGAGGCGTGTTGGAGCATGCTACAAGAACAGTGGACTTTTGACCCTGGACCCCCCCCCAAATAATTAATTTTATTAATTAATGCTAATTATTCATTCAATAATTTTTTACTGTTTTTTGTTACCGAAAATCGAGAAAAAATCAGAAGAATGTGTTGGGGGCGTGTTGGAGCATGCTACAAGAACAGTGGACTTTTGACCCTGGCCCC